>JAQFZW010000179.1:0-92708 GCA_034687055.1 Heteromurus nitidus | reverse complement strand
AAAAAAGGCTAGGGATCTCTGTTCTCCTGAGGATTTCACCAGTTTCGGTTTCAGTTCCTTAGCAAATTCTAGAGCTTGATTGATTCCCGTAATTGTCAAGAAACTATGAAGAATA
This sequence comes from Heteromurus nitidus, assembly GCA_034687055.1. Taxonomy (NCBI): domain Eukaryota; kingdom Metazoa; phylum Arthropoda; class Collembola; order Entomobryomorpha; family Entomobryidae; genus Heteromurus; species Heteromurus nitidus. Next base: position 92,593 of record JAQFZW010000179.1, on the reverse strand, counting down.
TGATCTTGTGGTCCAGCGATGGTTCTTTTCTTAGCAGAGTTAGAGAAATTTTTCTACGCAATCCTTCTGCCACCCCTTGTACTATGCGCTTTTTACAAACTGCATGTACATCAAATTATCTTCCAAGCGTTATACCAGTACAACAGATTGAACTCTGATGAGAAAACTTTCATTTATATAGGAATTGTGAGTTCATAAACTTATCGTGTTGTGTTTGCATAACATTCAAATATTACAATTCAAGTTCTTCAAACATTTAATGCCATTTTTAGTGCACGGAAGTGGCCATCGACGCTGCTGTTCCACTGCTTGCCTACATAACAGCTATCGTACTAGGAAAAATTACGAATGACTTCGTTTCAGCAACGGTTGTTCAGTTGCTAGTTATCCTCCTGATGACAGTGTACGCTTCCAACTCTTTCGAAAATGGGAATGAGCGCACAAACATGAGAAGAATAGAGTCGGTAAAAGGCAGACACATTAAAGCATAAATTATTATTTGTGTGCGTATGAAATTCATTAGCCTCTCATGAAAATTTCTTAGGTTTCCATTCTGATCCTCATTAACATGGCAGTTTACACAACGGCTGCTCTGGTTCTGATTTTTGATCATATATTTATCCACTTCCTCCCAATTCCTCTGAGACATCTTGATCTACGAAGGACTTACGAGGTTCCATACCCGAAATGGTTTACGTTGAGCAAACCCTTGTTTCTCCTTCTTCCAGAATATGCGTTTATTGCGGTGATGTTTTATGTTGCCACTTTCTCCATCAATATATGGCTTCGCCTCCTTCACTACATGTGTATTCAAGGATTTTTGCCTCGAAGGATCCCCGAGTATGGGAATGAACCAACGGAGACCGGAGACGAGGATGATAATGTTTACAGTAATTAGTATGTTTTGGTGCGATGATTTACATTATAGATTTGTAATAGACAAAACAGACTGAATTCTATTCTTTGGGGTTCGTTAGCCCAAAAAAAGTATTCATTTTTCAAAGGTCGAAATCAATAAAATCCTCGAATTCGTATTTTGACCAGTTATAAAAAATATTTACTATGTCAAAGATTCTCATAATAGATTATTGAAGCTTAGTACACTTCAGCATATATTCATACTATAGTGTCAGTGTCATTTCAGCATCTTGATCAGGAAAAACAACACTTGAAATGCTCTTGGTAGGATGGAAAGTGGGATCCACAGTGATATAAACAGCACAACTTAGGAAATCTCAGCTCAGTGGGTTTTCGGAACTCATGCAGAGCTGACTAAAAGCCTTTTTCCGCAACCATATACTTTCTTCTTTTTTGGGTAAAGCACTTTCACCAGGAACACTCTCGTCTCGTGTCTCATAGTGGAATACAAAACAAGAGCGAGAGAGAACATAAAGACTTCCTTCCTTTGTTACGCTACGCTTACGCATAGCAGCGGAATATCTTCAGACGCGAGTGAAAATCTGAGATAGTATACACACAAGGATTTTATAATTTTGAGAAGCTCGTCCAATCAGAGTCTTCAGTAATTAATTTGTAGCGCTAGCTTGGCCATTAGTCATTGCACTTTCGTAAACGTGGAAGATAGGAAAATCAAGCAAACCAGCAAGCATGAGTCTGGTTTTGCTGACATGACAAGAAATTCCAATCTTTGTCAAAAAAGAAATTCCTCATCATCAGTTCGCTCTTAGACTTTGTGGAATGGAGTGAAATTTTCCTCTATTCATAAAATACTCTAAACCCGTGCAAATCAATTCGCATACCTTTCTCATCCATGTTGTGATTTTGTGAGAGAGGTTTTTGCTTCCCACACACTTTTTTAATCTGCCAGCGTAGTCACACTCCTTCCACCTAAGAAACAATATTTCTCTATATTACCTTTCACTTTTGTCGTAATTCTTGTAGAATCTGCTGTTTCTTTATGTTCTCGACACTAATACATCTTTTCTTCTGCTAACATATTACCGTTCTCGTCTGTTTCCTTTTTGGAAAATAATTTCATGCCTCTCGAGACGAAGAAAGGTAGACGAGAGCAAGGAGACCATCATGAATGTTGAGTTTTTTTCGCAATAAACGTCACCCCGTTGGAACTTTTGTGTAGAGGAACTTGAAAAATGAAACTATTCTTCTTCAATATCGTCATCATCCGTGCCCATGCTCATATGATAAATAATGCTAGAGTATATGTACAAGCCAAGGAAGCGACTTTCAAATCAGTGTTGTAGCTGTCATTTTCGGATTCCATCCTGTCAAATCCTCCCTTATCGGAATCACAATAAAGTAAGAGAAAGAGATAACAAGAAATAACTGCACAACGCGAAAATTTTCTCTCTCGGTTTCTTGAATGGGAAGTTTATGTGAAACAGCAGCTAGTTGTGACGGTGCTGAGTGAACACTACATTTTTCATGATTTTACAAAGGTTTACTTTTATACAAATGCTGGATAGAAAACTGGATGTGAAGTGTGTGCGTATATATTTATAGTCGTCCCTCTCTTAAAACTTTCTTCTTCACTCCGTGTTCCGTTTTTTGTTTCCATTTTTATCTCAGGGAAGTGCTGCTGTCAGAACCTATTACATACACGCAGAGAACGAACGGGGCACATTCTGAAGCTTCACAAGACGCATATATAGCATTCACCTTCCTAACAAGAGGCTGCTGCGTGCTCGTTAAGTTTATTTAAAAGGGGAGACACGACTTTCATAGGAAAGGACATTTTTCGCTTTTTAAAATTGCATAACACTCAACTATCAACCAAGACTGCAGTCAGTATAAGACCCCTCAAGAATGTGGTAGAATATATAATATTATGTAACCTATGCTGTTTTATTGTTCAAGGGCTCCTTTCTTCCAGTGAAAGTTGATACTCTGGGAACACTTTGGGAAGGAGAGCTCGTGCTGCATTTATTATGTGTTTTGTTTGCAGCGTTTTTTAACAAAGCCTGTGTGTAAGTATGTGTAAAGGGTTCTTTGGGTATATCTGTATATGTAGATGTGAAGGTGACTCAAGGGTTGCTCGGTGGTTGTAGTGGGCAAGTGTGCCATTGTCGCTGATAGAGAATATAGTACATACATTGGAAGAGTTATCATTAAAGATAAGAGGTAGGTCGTGACTCCCTTTCTTTTACTCCTTTCGCCCCACATTTTGGAAGCAATTTCTCGTCATCCTCCTATCCTAGTAAAAAGGAGTAGTGGATTGGATGCTTTGGAAGTGTACACTAAAACGGCTACCGGATTTCACGCGTAAGTTTTTCCCGGAGTACTTAGAGTAATATTTTTGTCGGTGCAAGAGCTTAGTTTTAATCTTTTGAATTACGGAGCACGTACGTTCAGTTAAGCTTACTTTCCTTCCTATAAGCGGTTTTCTTCTAGGTCAAAGAAATCGGTTGCTCAACAGAGAAAAATAAGTCCGAGAAAAGTTTGGCACGGCTGGAGTCCTATATATCATGAAGGCTTAAACAAATTATTATCCTGTGCTTTAGTTTACTGAAAACCTGAAAAACTCACGTCCGGAAATCAGGAGGAACTTCGGTCATAGTTCCAATGTGAAAATCGTGCTCTTAGATACAATTTTTTAATACAACGTTTTATCAAAGGTATACTGGGTAAACACCCGTCCACTGCGAGTTCCCAGTACGTGAATCATGGTGGAAGATATTCTGCAAATACACACACCCCAGTAATTTGGAATACTGCATTACAGATTTTCTCCAAAAAAGTACAAAATTCCAAAAATTGCTAAAAGCAAATGTGACATAAATGCTGTATTTGCAAGTAATATTCGGACAGGTAATATAGGTAGGTAGTCACATGTGCAATTTAATAAATTCACAATTCTCATAAAAGCTTTGAGCTCCAGGAATATCCAATATCCAAACTATCCAGCTTGGCTCAAGTGCCGCTTTTGTTTGACGAATTTGGACGGACCCTTGTAGACAATAAATTGATATGTTTGTGGGCAGTTGTTTACATTTAAAATGTTGGGTAAGTATCACGTTATCTTAAACCCCAAGGTAATATATATACACGAAGCCATGATCAGAAGAAATATTATACGGAAGGAACTGTATATATTATGACTATTCATATTTCAGGTATGATAGGCATTTTTCATTCACACTCGCCACATTTCCACGCGGAGTTGTTGTAGCTGATATGCACAACCATTAAAGACAGGTTATTATTTCAAGTTTCACAAAAGAGTTTTCTAGGGCACTTCTTTTGTCTCTGGAGATTTGTGAAACGTTGGACTATTCATTCAAGGCTGGAAGTAATATTTTTTGTAAGAGCGCAATTTGCTAGAGGCTAAAATACATGGTTTCTGTTATATTATGTTTATGTGCTTTGTTCTCGGTTGGAAAGGAACAGGAAACGTGACCCAGTGTTTGTATACTTCATAGAAACTGGTGAAAGTCGATACTTTACAGGTGTCCCTTACTTTGGAATGAATGAAACATGAAATGAAGATGTTTTCTTTTGTTCTGCACATGAAACATGAATACATATATACTTTCACTCACATCTACAATGAGCTTAGGATTGTTTAATTAATGGGAAAGGATAAAGAGTGCAATGTCTTTAACTGCTGGCCATTGTTGCAAAAATTATGGCCGGCAGCATTCGGACTTCGGACTTTTTTGCACATATTATTCATATGTGACATATTGCATAACTTTTCAATTTTATTGCACCAACATCTGCCGGGTACAGTGGACGAATCTTCATAACCAATACACGAGTCAGATGTATATAGTACACTGAAGAATGTACACATGTATGCCAACAGCTTGATATTAAATTCAGTTAAGCAAAGAACTAGACACTCTTGTGTGGCCATGGACAGCCAAAGTCATGCCAAAGTAAACATGCAAGTTCCTTTCCACACTGACGATTAGTTTTAACCCACAACACAGGGGAGAACTTGAGTTCTAGAAACACATAAGAACCTCGACTAATTAATGACTTCAAAGTCAAGATATCTGCCTTCAACCACAATCTGATGCACGTCCCCTGTAAAAAAATCTACCAGGATCATGCAACAGTAAATCAAGTTTTAAAAACTTTGTTAATGTGTGTGCCACATATCAGGGACACATGCAGCGAGGGAGCCTTTTTTATTGTGGTGTGTGACACATATCGCAAAATAGAATAAAACTTTCTCCTTGTAAAAGATGGTTCTTGAAAACACACCCACAGAATCAGATTTTGTGTGACAATTTTCTATTGCAGGCAGTCTCAAGTTTTTGTCATGAGTTTTACTTTGACTAACCTGCGGCCACTGATACAAAACCTTTACATAATATACTACTATGCTGATGTGTATATATCCGAGATGGGTATATATTTCACAATTCAGAAAGAAGAGGAAAAAGAATCTGACAACAAGTAACTTTGTTTGTAACTACTTACTATTACAAAGATACAAATACCAAAAACTTCATTCGCATGTACACCCTTACATTCCAGCCGACAAGTTGTTCTCTTTATAAAAGGACCCACAGAACACCAACTTATAGCGTTCCAACAGAGCAGTTTTTTTCCTTTCCTTAACTTGTATCAATGCTCTTGCTGTCTTGCTATCATTCTACAATTTTTGTCGAAAACGAAAACTCAACCAACGAAAAGGAAAAGAGAGAGAGAAAGTTTTCGCAAAAAAACTCATGTGAAACCGTGTGGGTGCACACTACTAAACACACACATTTCATGTTCTCTCTATAAACTAGTTCTGAAGTGAGGACGAGGGTGTTCAGAAAAGAGTTTTTATTTGCTGCTGCTGGTTTGTTTCCGAGTCATTCTTATTGTCACTTCCTGTTCTAAACTTTTCCATGCTGAATGTATACTTGTTTGTAAAATTGTATCAGTGATGGATGAGACTTTAAGTTAGTGTCTGACATAGGTAAAAAAACTTCCACATAGATGTAATAAGAGAGCTATAAAAAGTGCATGCTTCCCTTTTATTTTCTTCTTTTTCAATTTCTACGAAATCCCTGAGGACTCCACATATTTGGACGTAATCGAAACATGGGATGAAAGGGTAGATTTTTTGAATCATACTTTATACGGGACAGAAGGAAGGTAGAAATAGAAATAGGGATTGATTGGCAAAACTAGGGATCACAATGTAATCCAGCTACTTCACCAATAAATTGTCTACGTCATTGATTTCCTTCTTTCAATTCTCCCAGTAACCATTTTTATAGGAAGACTAAGACGTACATTACTACTCCCCTTGAAGGAAGAATTCGTAGAGTAATGTGTGCTTCGAATAAAATAAAATCGAATAAAAAAGGCGATTACATTTTACATTTGACAAAGAAGCATAAGATTGTTGGCGAAAGTTTGTGAAAGATTTTGGATATTGAAATTCGTGATAAAAAAGACAGCATCGAGTTGAGTTGAGAGATGAAAGTGGAGTGTGTAAACAGCTTTCCCACTGCACATGTTTATACTTTATACGCGACTCATCAACAACCATACTTGAGAGTGACGATATATATAAGTGCAGCGCACAGAAAGCGCTGCTGAAATTTAGTGTGCACTCTGCTATATACCCAAGATACTCAAAATGTTGTCTCTTTCTTCTCTCTCATCGGTGTCTTGTGATGAGAAAGTTTCGTTGAAATAATTTAAAATAGCTTCACAGTTCACACGTAGTCGATTCCGTAACGTATGAAAGTAGTGTGAATTTGTGTATATATATATTTTTTCATCTTATCTGCTTTCACGTTTCATGTCTGATTCTTGGTAGATATATAGGCTTTCGTTTGAAATGATAAATACATATTTTGAGTGTGAAATGTATATAAGTCCTTGTGTAAACACACGTTTCGAGTAAAAGCTTCGAGTTTTGTTGGGAAACTGAAAATTATTTTCTCCACTCTCGTGAAGAATAGCATGATAATTACAACTCGAACTGTAATAGATAAGAAACTTAGATAGGGTACGTAATTTTCGAAGCTCTACACATTTTACTTTTTCATCAATGTGCTCTTCTCCTCTCCATGCATGAGTATGTGACAATGGAGGGTACTTTTTCATTATTTGACAGGGAAGTGAATATTTTTTCGAGCAAGTCTTTGTACAAAAAGCAAGGACCCAATATTGATTTGTTGTGTAAACATTGTAGACAGAAAATTGAAATGTTTGCAAAAGAAAAGAGAAGTGTAGATTGCTAACAGAGAGGACATACAACAGAGTCTAACAGTTGTATTCTACAAACACATATATATTTATATGCCTACAATTTAATTATGCATACAAATTACAAACGTATGGCGAACTTTTGGCTGTAAACACATGACGCAATATGCGAGATATATCTATGTTCAATGTACATATGTATATGCGAGATACCTAGTTTATTACTGCGCGATAATGAGATGATGACTTTCACATCGAATGTGTACACAATATGTCTAGTCTCCATCCGGTGAACTTCTGTTATTGCTTTCATTCATAACAAAGTTCAACTGCTTATACATCTGTCATCATCATCGTAAGAGTTCGCAGAAGCAGGCTCGTCTCGCATGTCCAGTCCCAGTTTAATCACAAAGGATTAAGCCACACACAACACATTCAGCATCATCGTTTGCTTTCACTTTTCGGGTTCACAGGTATCCTCCCCTGCAAACTGATTCATTAGTGAAAGGTTTTCATATACAAAGCGTCTCTTTTATGTAAACACAGTGATTAGCGCTAGCGTGAACGTTAAGTAAGAGTGCGAAAATGGGAAATCTCTGTCATTCTCACAGGCAGAGGCAATCTGAGATGAGAAGTATATGTGCCTTTTTTCTCGGAAGTGTGCGTGTGTGTGGATGGAATGGACTAATGCAACGACAATCTCATTATGGTTTTCAGTTTCAGATTCAGAGATGTGTGGTATTGCTCTAGAGAGGGTGAGGTTGACGAAGGGCAAATATAAATAGGAATAAATTAAGTTTTCAACTAGTATTCATTTAAGGGTTACGACAAAATTATTATTTAACCGAACGTAAGTATACTTAATCTCCGTACACTTGTATGCTCAACATAAAGTTGAAGCTGTTTGTACTGCACGGTTGTATAAGGAAATGGAGAATTGAGTTGTGAGCTTATTCATGAATGCTTGGAAAGTACTTTCAGCGTCCATACAAATTTAAAACATGAATACACGTTATTTACAAAACCAAAAGTGGAAGTTTTTATGAAAAACAATTACTGACGAGAGAAAGGAAGAAAAAATATTCGCATATAAATACACCTAAATACATACATTTGCCCCTAAAAATGTACGCGTAAATATAGGCAGTATTTCAAGAGAAATTCTCATTTTTTTCTACACTTGGTTGCATGCTTATTCAAGAAAAGTTCCTGCTGTTTTAATCAAGGCAACTTTCTCTGAAACGCCAAAAAACGTCCCGCAGATTTTTGTTAGTTCATTCATTGTGATGCTGATAAAATGCAAACTTGTGAATAGGTTGATATTGAAAGAAGTGAAAAAGGTCCCTGAAATTTCTTTTTCTGAAGAATCACTTTTAAAATACTTATTGAAATAGAACATATCCTTCAGCACTTTTCTGAAATAGGTCCAAGTCTGAAGTGGAAGCAACCGAGGAAACTTTTTTGAACACGGAAACTGCTGTCGCGACCGATACAAATCGAACTACTAAATCTAGATTTCATCTGCATTCGTATATTTGTGCACACATGCATGGATGACATACCCGTTTCCGGACCGGACACGCTTGACAAATAATGTTAGCTCATCTTGACAAAGCCTAAGTTGCTACACGTTCTCAAAGTGTCAAGAGTAAACTCATCTGCAAAATCTAGATTTTTCCATATGTGCATTATGCATCGCAGGATTTCCATGCGTTTATTCACGCACAGATCCCAGTGGAAATCTCATAAGTTATTCACCAAGTGTTTTATAAAACATTTTGCAATTCCACTTGAGGAAGTAGTAATCTGTGACAATCCATCTGCAAAAATGGCTATGATGTGGAAAGGGATCCATTTGATGTAGATATCATCTTTCCGAAATCATTTTTATTGTGCACGTATCGTGAAATGAAAGTGGATGATCACGAGCGCTCATAATGTTTTAGATAATGGCTGGCATCAATCACACTCGCGCTGGATACTTTGCTAAGACCATGAGTCAGTTTCCCCTTTGCGAATTTTTATTACATCTTTAATCGACAATTCCTCATTTTTATTGTTAGCAATTTGTTCACAAACCACGTGTGTTCCTTCCGACATACGTATCTTACTTCGAAACATCAAGGGATAGTTTGTGATTCTTGAAAGTTATGCCTTCATAAAATGTATCCAAATGTAAACGAAATAATATGTCAGAAGCTGGAACTTTGTGTGGCCAAAATGTTCTTTCAGCAAAAATCTGAACAAGTTTTGTAAAAATATGTGTGTTATAGAGGAATGCATAGAAATATGTATTTGTATTCATTTCTTTATTCTCACGTCCTCTCTGCTCACTTCTTCAATTCTTCGACGAGCCGATTCACTCAGAAAAGGTTATTTCATGGTCCATACAAATTCAGTTTAACTGCTTCATCTATACGAAGATATCTAAAGCGATCCCACCCCCATTCCCTTTTCTGACAAATTCGGACAAAGAACTCAAAGCCTTCGTTGTTGTATACAAACGCGAGGAGAAAGTTACTAGATTATTTAAATGTAAATTGGTGGAGGAATGGATATTAGAGAATAACTTTCTCAAGTTGAAAACTGGCAAATGACACTTGCACTTTCCTTTTCAGCTTTTGTGTATCAGACTGCACACACCCAGTTTGACTTTCACTCGAGGAAAACTAGCACCCAACTCGAGTGGCAAACATGCTAAAGATGTTGGGAGTAACTTCTTTCCTCCTCTTGTTTTCTCTTCCCGGTGCTGTTTCCGACATGCCTTCTTTCCTTCACGGTGAAATCAAAATGGAGAAAGCAGAAGGAGATTTTATGGGTTAAATTGACCATAATAACAATTCCCGAATCGTCCATAAACTGTGGTTTCCTTTTCCTCGTCTCGTTTTCCTTTACTTATTTTTTTCGGGATCGTTTGTATATATGTACCTTTCCGTTACTTTATGAGGGGATGTGTATGTGTGTGTGGTGACTGGTGAAATATAAACAAGTGGAAAAGTCTGTGAGTCATTGGTGCCGGTGGCAGAGCGCAACCGTACCGTATGCTTATTGTTTTTCTAATATTAGAATTCTGACTTTGGGAGAAAGTTACGATTGGTTTTACGCACGACTTTGTATGGGCTCTCTTCGTTTTTCGGCAATTTCAACAGGATTGCTCTCCCATACACCAAATGCCATCAACATTACTTGACTTTCTCCATGTCGGGATAATAGAAAACAGCACATTAGGCTCAAGTATGCAATTAAGGGAGCAAAGTCATGAAATACCAGAGGAGGACGAGGTGAGCGAGTGGATCTTTCAGGATTCGCAATAAGAATAAGAGAAAAATGCCTTCGTCAGTGTGCTACTCCAGAACGAATGACTAATTGCGTTTGGTTGAACCCTGAACCCCTCGTCTCAATTTTATGTATTCTAATCGGAAACTGTTTCATGGTTTCATACCCGTACTTTCACTCTCCGTATTGAAGGGTAAACCGTTATTACTTTATACAGCGTTGACTAAACTCATTAATCTCCTCGAAAAGTTTAAATTTATTTCCCAAACAAATTATCGTGACAGCAAAAAGATTAAATTGTCTTTAGGAGCAAGGCTACCATTAGTGAAACGAGGTCTCATTTGCGTATCACGAAATTCATTACTTCATCCATCCTACTGACGTATAATCTACTTTTAGATCAACTTTACTTCTCAACAACTGGGGTTGAGGTTGAGAGATCTTGTGTTTCTTTCACCAAGTCGCATTTTCCAAGCGTATATAAGTATTCTCCAGGTCCTGAGACCTTATGTCATGTGTAGTCTCTGGAATAATGTGTACGTACACTTTCCCCGCTATCTAATATGGAAATGCAACAAAACCGAAGTCATCATGCCAGAACTACATGAATAATACAAGAGGAACGTTCTGTACAAAATTACTCATGAGACTATACGCTCACTCTCTAATTCAATTTCTGTTCACGTCAATGCAGACTCAACTGCCCGGCTACTACACATGTGCACATACATAAAGTCTACATCTATCTATTCCCAATATTGCAAATCTTATTAAACTAATTCACGATGAGGTTCTCATATACAAGTGTGGCTAAAACAATATAAGCTCAAATGCAGGAACAACTCGGTACTTTCCAAAACACCTTTTTACTCAATGAAACGATCAAGTGGCTGAGAAACAAGTTGGTTTTATATTTCCACGTCGTCGTCAATTCAAGTGTAAGTAAAGTAGTAGGGACCCAGGTATAAATTGAACGTTTCGAGGAGGGTGGGTGGCTTTGTAGCAAAGGAGAAATTAGTATTCAGATCATACCCACTAATTTAATAAACTATCGGGTCGACTACTACCGCTACTACGATAAAACAACTCATGCAAGGAAAACCTTTTGATGTGAGTCAGTGAGCTAGAAAGAATAAGAAGAGTGGATTGCTAATACCATTTGACAAAATGGAAAGATTCCACAGGCAGACATCTGTTGTGCATATGGATTGGACTAGTTTGTGCCTTTTTTTATCTTGATAAGGAACGTAACTTCAGCTTTCCTTTTTTATGCCCAGATGAACACGAAACAGATAATATGAGAGACTACATATTTTTTATACCCAGACCAGAACACATATCGCACAACAAGCATTTTTCCTATCACTCTCACATCAGTCTTTTTTTCATGATAGGAAAGATATATGACGATGACGAGCCGACAGTGTCTGGTGAGAGATGTGAGACTTGTCTAAAGAAAACTTATACAATGTTGGATACTCCCAATGGGAATATTCACTTATGAGAAGTAACAAAAGTACTAAAAAAAGCTGTTTCCTTTTCGCAACCTTAAGCTCACTCTGATGTTCTTTAGCCCATTTCTTCGTACTGTTTTCTCCAGGATGCGGATGATTTGAAGGGAAAAGCGTTATCGTGAATTAGGATCAACATTCTGGTGAGCTAAGTATACGCATATAGCCTACGTGGACGAGGCCAGAGCGTAGAACTTAAGATTCTTGAAAGGATTTCAGCCAACCTTTCATCAAATTTCTCTCTCCGCTCTTCCTCGTACTCACATTTTTGCGGCCACAACTAGCTCAATCAAAAATGTTTCCTAAGTATTGGAGTAGAAGATACAGAGGACATTAGACTTTCTTGTTTCGTATGGAGGTTTGGAGCTTACGTTTTAGAGAGAAAAAACTTGATCTTATGTAATTTCATTGAGCATAGGTGATTAAACTTTCATTTCTCAACAAAAAATGAGAGGATGAAGGGGGAAAATGCTTCACAAACCCGAGTTAATTGGAAGTGCTGCCCGCTCAGATCTAGAGTTCTCGCTTGCCGTTTCCTGTTCTCTCCTGGACTGTGTAATAACACTTATGGCTGAGGTGCAGGCATGAAGTTATTTTTAGGATTGTAAAAAGAATCACAGAATCGTCGGATATTGAGGATAATAAATCAATACATTTTCCATTTGTGAGAAAAGCTGGGGGGAAATCTACTCTATCGATTGCATATATATGTGCAACAATGAATAGAATTTAATGATTATGTGATGGGAGTGGATTATCTGTATTGTGTTACTTCGCTGGTGTGTGCCCTGTACATATATTCTAGATTCTAGAGAGGTTCAGGTAAATAAGTAAATGTAGGCATTAACATAAAATATAGGGCTATAAATGTCAGCAAGCCCATTGCTGCAATCATAGCCTTTGGACCTACTGTTTAAGACAGATTCAAGTGGAAAAACAAAATCGTAACGAGATGAGTTAGGAGGACGTATATTTGTAGGTAGGCACCTTAGAATTTTCACTTTCCGAGATATCCGACAAGCTAGCTAGAGCGCTCCATTTCATTCCACATGGAAAGCTGTTAACTGAATAACTACGGTTATTCTTGAAATATAAAAATTATTACGGGAATTTAAGGTTATGTATATAGTATGTGGAATTTCGTTTCAAATACATAATGGTCAATTCTCACGCTCAATATTTTGACAAACACTGGTACACAATGGCGCCTCGGCAGTTTAATAAGTTACGTGAATACTTTAAGAGTTTCACATGTGCACTTCGTGTCCCACTATGTATTTTAATAACCATGCTTTAGGAATGTAGGTGAAGAAAACCGCAAGAAGATTTAAGTTTATGACACAGTCAAATGTGACCATGCATGATGACGTGAGCTTCAAAACAGTCTAACCTTGCTGTCTTTCAAAAATCAAAAATACTTTGGGGAAAATTGTTTCCGTCATCTGAACAAACTCACAATTTACGACCTGACATGAAACATTGATGATGTGATGACTGAAACGGGCATGACATTTACACGTGGAGTAAGATGTTGCAGAGAATTTGATGAGAAATGCCCTCGTACATATTTCCGGGTTTGTCGTAGGCGACACTTGTTTATTATTACACCCTCCTCCATGTCCTTAAATATATGGCTTGGCTGCTTTGTGCATATTTTTTTCTGACTGGGTAATAATGAAAACGAAGTTTGTCAGAGATGAAAGTAATTGTTTCTCGCTTGTAAGATCTCCTTTTCATTCGTGTGAAGTGTTAGATTGCTACTCGCTATTATTACCCAAGTCCGTAGGAAGAAGAGTTTGAAAGTGACATCAAGAGAGTTCTTCCCGTCTGACTTTGTTCAGCTCGAAGTGTTCCGAGTATGGGGAAGCGACTGAATACGTTGAACAAATACAAAAATGCGGACGCTTCAGATAAAAACAAGCATCTGTAATGTTTCTAGTGATTCTGTCTACGTAGATTTTCTGGAATGCATGTCATTGTCACATTGGATCTGGAGAAAAGCGCTGAACACGACTTACGATATGTAGCGTACCAACATCCATCACGACTAAAACATGAAAGCCAAAAAATGCTTCAAGTCAGTGTGTGGTCATATTATTGTTTGCTGTAAAATTCTGCTGTGGATGGATATCGGGGGTCATGTTTTAGTGTTCCTAGGAAGAAAATTCTATGATATATATGCCGGATATAAGAAGATTATATGACACAAGCAAAAAAATTATGTTCTTAAACTGTACTTTTCAATTTTTCAGAATGAAATTGCATTCAAATACGGATATCTCGAACTGGATTGGATCTGGATGCGTTCATAATTCACCACCAAGCGAAACCACGCTCCTCCACCAGAACACAAGCCGCGCGTGAAGGAAAGTTTTGAAGAGTGAATAGATAAATGGAGCCTGCGGGTGATATATGTCAAATTCACAAAAAATAATAAATGAACCATCATCAGAGCTGTCTTTTACCCCCAAATTATGCATCATCATCCTTCCTCAAGCTGAGCAAGATGAAGACCTCATCATCTCTGGCCTTGTAAAGGAGGACAACGTGAGAAATGAGATGGGATGATGATAACCCTTGATTAATGTTTCAATAATCTTTGTGGTGCCCGTGTGAATGAATACGCACACCGTGTGCACGGGTTCATAAAGGATTCACATCTTTATCTATCCCACACCCCATGACTTTACCTTTGATCGTATTGACTCGTGGTGTGTTGGCGAAAAAGGCAAACCTAAAGTAATTGGTCACACATCATTTCCTCGCCCAAGAAGATCTCTCTCGTGTGTATCCCAGCTAATTATATGCCGTTTCCTCTTCCCACTCTCCATTTATTTCGAGTAAGTGAATTGAATGAGGTGTAAGCCTAATGGATTTCTCTTTCTCGTTGACACGATAGTAAAGCCGGAGAAAGCTCTGGATAAAAGTTGTGGCAGTGATGCCGTGAGAAGTGACCAATATAGTGAGAGTGACCTGACAGAGAAGAGTAATGGAAAAGGTCTTAACAGCTATCACAAGTTGAACATATTATCTTGCTCGCCCTGTATGCCTAATTAATCTTGGGTAAATCTATCGAACCGAGCGTACCGAAACCAAAGCAAAAAATAACACTTCTCCCCCTCTGGAATGCTTGCATCGATGTACTTGTGAGTCAACCCCCTATAACAAAAGAAAACAATTGTATGTTGTTTTAGAGGGGAAAGTGGTGGAAGTGAGAGTATATAGTGCATAAAAAGAGGAAGCAGGCGAGGAATAGTTTTTCTTTCTTAACTATTCTTCAACCGTAAGTTGAAGGAAAAATATAGAGAAGATGGGGAACGCCATTGTGAGGCAGGACTCGGATGTGAGTGACCATCAACAAATCCCAATTCCTCCGAGGAAGCACTCGACCGTGAGTCAAGCAAAACTTTTGCTCATGGGCCCACCTCCTGTTGAATTCGTTACGGATGAGCAGAAGATTTTTATACGAACATCGTGGAAAATCATCGAGGCCGATATCGCTCGTGTCGGTGTCATCACTTTTATTCAGTAAGTTCATATTTTTTGCATTCCTTTAATATAACTCTTCCAATAAAGAAAGCTGCTTTCTTATAAAATATCTTCTAAAATATCAAAGCCAAAGTATGATTTATACGCACAGCGGCCATTTCTATATACACATGAACCTCCAAGCCAAAATGCAATCTTTTATGTAGCTGCTCTCTGTTTGCGTAAAACTTTTCCAGATATTATTACTTTCCACATGAAGCATAAAATTTATATTACTTATGAGGTTCGCATAAAATGTGAGCTAAAAATTTAATACACGCAAAAGATTCGTAATGAAGTTCTCCTTCTCTCAAAAGTGGTGTTGAGTTTTAGTCAAAGCCCACCGACTACGTAATCTTGTAGAAAAGTACAAGAATCTCATTTTAATAACAAGTTTACTCTAAAAACCCCAACTAAAAATGTGTCTCGAACTTTTTTCATGTGGAAAAAGAGAAGTAGCTAGTAGCATGGCAAATCTAATCTAGTAGCATATTACCCATTTTCCTTGTACCCTTCCCGCAGCAAAGCATTTAGCATTCAGATATTTTTTTAGAATGTAGATTCTAGCTTGTTGCATGACGTGTGCTTCTGCTTACGTTACACATGTTTATATTTATCTTACTGGTAAACGTTGAATTAGATTATGGAGATTAGGAAAAGCACGTTCATTCCAAGAATCCGACGAAATTGTAAATTCAGGTATAACTCTCAAAAAGCATGTATGGTTTGACGTTGCAAAATACCCTTACTTGATGAACATTTCTCTTTTAATAATCCTGCCCATTTTTATTTCATTGTGCATACTAATCGCTTGACATACACATATAGCAGCACAGTATCTACAACATATGCAAAACTAACAAGTAAGTAGGAAGGACATTCCAACTTCCAACTCTGAAGGTAAATGTGGGGAACCCGTCCAAGGATATAAATAAACCTTGTACACAGTCGGGATTCCAGATTCAGGACTTCCATAAAATATGCGCGACCGACACCAACCACAACACCACGTCACGTAGACATTAGGCAGAGTGTGATTATGCATTTGGATTTCCACATAGATTGCACAGTTGTAAAAGATAAGACAAGCTATATTACAGTTAAAACGAGGACTGTGTGGTGGTTGTAACATTTTAGCATGGGCTGATGCGATGGTTGACCAAGTATTAGCTCTTCCTGCCTTATATTATATCTTGGCTCAATTCAGAAGCCTGGAAAGTCACAAATGTATAACCACGCAGAATTGCTTGGATTTTCATTTAATTGGATTATCCTTATTACCCCTTTCACATTAAAGTAGGAGAATATTAAACGCAGGAAATATCCAGTAGTCGACAGACAGCAAAGTTAGCAAACTGTTTCATTTCCCCCCAGTGAAGATGGGTTAGGGTGATTTACTTTCGAGGCTGAGAAAGAAGTAATACGTTCAGAAATTGACGGAGGTCGTTTAGCTAAATAGAGGCATTTTATGCTTTCCTTTTGCCTTTTTGGCTAGTGGATGACTCTGTTGACTTTTTATTTGGTCTCAAAGTAGCCCTTATCTTGAAGAAAGTAGGTGTCCACCGCTCACCACAATGTCATGTTCCAAGCCAAAAGCGACCGGTCTAAAATTGTTAAGCAAAGCACAATAATAAAAGGCAAAAATTCAGGGAAAAGGACATGATGACATCATGTCTTTGTAAACTTTACCATTGTTGTTTTGCCTTCTTATTCCTTGTCTTCTACGTCCATTCCATTGTTCGCCGCCCTTACTTTGACTGGCATAAACGGAGCCAAAGTGATATAATTTTTGTTTTCACAATGGCTCGCATTCTTTTCATACCTAAACATCTTTTTAAGGTTATGTCAAATGTACAACGGCATTTCTCCTTTAGGATCCTTTTCACTCATGTGATTTCATCATCACCACCAGCGTACATGAATATGTGCGTAAAGGAATGCAAACCCCCGATGTTACTCCTAAACATTCGCTTTGTAGACCGAGACCGGAACAATGCCAGCGATCTCTACTCAAAGCGGAATGTTCTGGATAACATAAAACGAGCCACCCGAGCTTCCGAAAGTTGTACAGAGGGAGTTAAAGGAAGTGGACATTGGGTGGGTGATGTTATTATGGGATGACACTATCATATCGGTGTAGAGCGTCCAAGTAAATGGGGAAGTGAGACAGACATTATGTTGCCACTGAAGCGTTTTACAACTGGGATGGCGGAAGGTTGGCAGCTTGAGGTGATGTTGCTACTCAAGTGTAGTGAATTTACACAAAGGGAAAGGAGTAGTGTGAAACTCCGGTAGTAATAAAAAGGTTATCAAGGACTCTCTTTCGCAAAACTGCAAATGCTCGTAACTCTCAGGCCAACTGGCTCGACAACATAAAAGTGAAAGTCAGAACACTAGCTGTAAATACGATTATGCCAGCTGTGAAGTGTCAAGAAGTATAATAATGCTGCACACATGCTGTATCTGGCGAAGAATTCGAGAAAAGTAGAGGGGATTTCTTCTTTAAAAAAGTTATTTGGTTGTTGGTCAACGCTCAACGCTATCGTTGACATTTGAGACGAAAATAAAAGTTGGTGAACTTACGAAGAATTGGATTTCACCGGAGGTTTTATAGAGCCAACAAGGAAAATAAATGTCGCGAAATATCCTAATGCATTGTGGCGTTACATTGAAAATATTAGGAGACTTCCGACGACTGAAGAAAGGGTTAGATAACTTGTCAAGAACATGCTACCTCTCTTCCACATTTGTAATTTAATTTGGAAGGGAAGTGCGACCCCTGCTGCTTAAGTACATGCCAACGCAAAAATTCAATCCAAATGCACAAACTAGATAATAAATGCGATCTCAGCGGTAAAGTTCCTCCCGAGTCAAGTTTCTGACCTACCGGATTAGAGTTCAGCACACAATACTTAATATGAGACTAAAATATTTTCTCAAAGTTACTAAACAATATTTCAAAAAGGAAGGCATTAAAGTAGTAAAGTTTATACTTTATGGACTAGATACAGTCCGGGTGAAAGTTGCTCATTGTGTTACTTTCACTCGACCCAAAGTTTATAGCTCATTAGAAAGCCACGGGTTTCAATAACCACGTCCCAGATCGCCTTTCGAGTGGGTGTGAGTGAGCCCGAAATCTTTTGTTTTTCAAATTCTGGAGTACGGAGGTCATGATGAGAGGCATAATGATACATTGTTAGGTCTCATCAGTAGTCTGGAGGTATATACTATTCGTTATAATTTACCATGCTTTCGACCACGAAATTCCACTCATGTGGTCTACTGTTATTTTTTCTGGTCTGATAATTAATGATCAATGTTCTTCCGCTCTCTGCCTGTACATTGGCCATGAAAAGATTTCCATTACTCATATTTTTTGGTGTTGAGGGTACGTGACTTAGCTGCAAATAATATACGAGGGGATGCCAAGTCAAGATGTTGTGGCAGTGGTTTCAGAAATAACCATCCATCCTAACTTATTCAGTCCAGTCTTCGTCCATACAGCAATTATGATGGGAACTAACTTTTTGGCTGGTTTGCTGCATAATATAATAGATACATAAGTATACTCAGGCTTCATTTCAATTATACGGATGGTGACAATAAGGCATGCCCTGTTGAAAATTATCGTTTACGAGAGCGTATGCGTAAATGATACTTGGAAAAGTTTTTTCATGTTGTAAAAGCTGGAAAAGTTGCACATCATGGTTATATCCGTCTGACAGACATTATTGAGCAGAGTTTGAAGGAACCAGATAGGAGAAAGCAGTAAATGAGTAGCTTTCGTAAAACTATAGTTTATAGTCTAGTTGAGATAATTAAAGCATTAATTAGCAACTTCATTCCTAGAAACATATCTAGTTTTGTTCTGACAGCAGTGCTAATTCTGGAAAATGCTATTTCTAGAAGAAAAATATGTTGCAGTAAAGCATTTCATTAGTGAGTCGTATTATTGTGTAGTATTAAAACATTGAAAGCTAACTATTGCAGCGTATGTATTCAATTATATAGTTGTTATACTTTGTTAAATTGACACGTATTGCTAATTTTACAATGGCATATGACCTATAGACTATGACGAGTTTCCAATGTGGGTTTATACATTCAAACAATTTTTATAGGAATGCTCGATCATGCCCTAATTAGTGTAATTAGTAGTTTTACGACAAAAACAAAGTTGGGTGAAGTAAACGGTAAAAGTATATTAGCACAGATAAAAGTTACCATTTTGAATAGAGATGTAATATATTGAATGTAATAAAATTATGAATTCCTTGAAATGTCTAATACCTTCATGCTTGCATTTATGAATGGGTCTGAGCGTGTCGCATGTCGGAGTTAGTTTTAATTGTATTACGCCACGTCGTTTGTCTATCAACCAGTTTCGAAAAGCTGTAATAAATTTTTAAAGCTTTCTTGGATAAGGACTTTAGTTGAGATCTGATGGTGAGACTTTACACCTACTTCGCCCAGTGTTCCGACCTTGGGGTTTCTCAAGACATCCACATCATCATTAAGAAGAAAACCAGTATCTAACTGCAAGAACCATTCTGCAATATGCAACTACTTTCTTACCAGCGCACCCAGTCATCCAATAGTCTCAAACTTAGACAATACAAAAATCTGCAATAAAGAGGCTTTCAGCTAAATCAAAATCAAAATGGATGTTCAGGATATGTACAGCAAACAACAAGATACCATTTTCTCTCATCTTCAAAACAGCTAGAATTCTATCCATATATTTTTGGAAACCTGTTCAGATTCTCTCTTGTCGAAGGGAGAAAGCTTGGAGGCTTGAGGCAGTGATATAGATGTGGCATTATTGTTGCATGGTTAATGGAAAATCTTTCCACTTATCTTAGAAATCCCTCATAACACCCGTCTACTTCCTTTTCCTCTCAGCCTTGTTTACTTCCATCGGTCTCTCATTCGTGAGTTGCTTGCGGCTGTTGATACAGAGCTCCAAATTGGAGCAAGCTCCAATCGAGTTTGAGTCGTGTCTGAGCACTTCATTCGCCACCATACCACAAATGCTCTGTTAAATTGATGTTGTTGACTAAGATTATGTGGAAATATACTACGCACATTACATTACTCTTTGGTGCTCATGGAAAGGGAGACGTGATGGATAATCTGGAACTGGAATATCTCGCAATGACATCTGAATTACTGTTGAAGCGTTTTCTTCTATCCATAATTTTCCAGAAGCATATGAAAAGCTTTTAATACTTCTTTCCTGAGATTTGCTCACTTAGAGAACATTGATACATTAAGTACTGCACTATATCAATTTAGCGAACGTCAGCAGCGTAGTTTGTTCTCTATTTTATGTCACCACATGTCTTGAAAGTTTTTGGGTACAAAAAATTTAATGAGGTCGTGATTGTCACGTTCCAGTAGCTTACTAATCCTATTCCGTGGTAATTGTGTCCGTCGAATCAGTTCATAGCCTGTCAATATGTATACTGCCAGTATATTCATAGTTGATAGTGTGGCAGTAAGATATGTGCCACAAAAAGTGTTCCGTTTCCCCTTCCATGTTATATAATGTCTGCGCCTGACGGGTCTAGGTCAAGCAATAGTAATCTTTCGTCTCATTCGATTCCGATAATAACTCATCCTTCATCGCTCATCCAAACAAAATCCTGTTTGAAAAACATAAGGATCACAATTCCAGCTAAAATGGATATATATAGCATATTACTTCTTCCATTTTGATGGCTCTCCGTTCACCAGACTAACTTGGCTACTAAAATGAGGATTTTTCTCTGCAAGCTCCCCCAACCAACAATCTTCTCGTTTTGGGTATTAACTTAACACTACACTACTTGCACAAGGGACTATATATAGGCCTTTCTACGAACGTAACAGTCAAATTTTTAGTGACCACATCATATATCATTATCAAGAAGTTGGCAGTAAAAGTGGATTTAATTCTTTATGTCACTCAAACTAGCCACATCTCTCCGAATGATAATTCGCTCCGACTATATACCAACACCAACTGAACATGTATTTCCCCCAGAGAGATAGTGAGTGAGCGGTGATGTCTACTTTTAGTGTGATGCACATAATACCTACATATATTTTTAAGCATTTCTTTCAAGTCTGCATATTCTTGTTGTGTGGTAAACATCCAAACGCTTTCACTCTAGACTCTAGTGAAAGGGGCAGCTAGCTGACAGCGCTTTATATAGTGACTAGTTTACGAGTTGGAAACATTAAATGCTTATGCAGTCACATGTGTGGAACATTATGAAACCCGAAACTTTAAACTTTACTCTCCTCACTATTTTTTTTGTAGAAGGCTCAGCCATGCAACCGAACTCGGGCATGCATGGATGAACGATTTCGGAGGACGTGGATTTGTTGGGATGTTGGGAACATGAAAATGTAAAAAGGAAAATAGCAAGTTTTGTGCTGAGGTTCCTTTTTCGTAGTGAAATTGTTGTTTGTGTGTGTGTTCTACTTCCCTTCCATTGCCAAAGCTCAGAATTGGAAGTCAGTCAGATCAAGTGACAAAAAAGTGGTTTGGGCACGTACATTTCATACCTATGCGTTATGACATACCACAGTAAGTTCTCTCTACATGCTTGCATGGACACGATGAAAAGCAGATAAAGAGTGAGTGCGAGTGGTTCTGCGAGTGAGTACGCAAGTATCGCTTTCTCTCTCTCTCTCTGCTCCCAAAATTTTTTGACGGCTTTCAGTTTTGGAAATAACTCAAAAATCGTCATATTTTACATATTAATATAAGCTATAAGGGATCAGAAGGGATTTTCGACTGAATGCAGAATGGGTGACTACTACAATGTCTTCAGCTTACTTCACCACCACGTACCAATTTTCTCCTAGCATACGGGCAGTGAAGAGGAAAAAAGGTTCCATTACGATGAGTTACTTTAAAATGGACCAAATAGATATATTTTTGTAAAAAAATTCCTCGAAATAGGTTGTCAGATGCATCCAAGAAAACTTTATCCGACTTTTCTCACTCTTCTTCTCACCCAACTTTTCTCTTCTTTGAAGATAAAAGATGGATTTGCGTTCTTGTACCATAATGCCCCAAAATGATTGAATGCTCATTCATGAAGTTGAGAATGCTCACTTTCTCATCAGTAGACTATCGAGAGATGTCAGAAAATACTAAGGAAAATCCCTACTTTTCCCATTTCGATACGTTCCGCCCATCCACACGGATTTATACAGAAATGTGGTGAATGAAGTCTGCTATGTATATAGAGAGTCTGTGTGTTGCTTCATTGCGGCTCAAGTTTTTTTTGGTACGTTTCACCAACTGGACTAAATTTCTTTTGGTACGTAAAGAGAGCTGTTGGGAATCCTATGGCACACACTAGTTTTCTCTTCACAGTGCGAAAATTCACTTTTTTTACTCGAGAGACTTTGGCACTCGTTCATCTCTGTATTTTCTATCATTTTGTTTCTAATCTGCAGACTTGGGCCTGGATGTGGCAGCAGTGCAGGTGATGCTTGAGATATTACGTATTTCCATAAATTTTTCTCTTCCCAGTCTCACATTCTGCTACCAATACTATACAAGAATGACTATATATTCCCAAACCGAGTTGGACTTTCCACAAGATATACAGCAGATCTTGAAGGCATTTACTTTAGCGAAGACTGTGGCTGAGACGAGTTGATAGAGGATGTTTATACTATATCTACGTATGCTTATATATGCTATACATTCCGGAAGAGAATTAGATCAAAATTACTGTGAAAGGAAGAAACACGTTCAGCGTCTTCTTGCGAATCTCCACAGTGCACTTCACACCAGCACTAGCATCCGCCTTGCCAAGTCCCGAAGCAATATAATATGCATATGCCATACCACCTATGTGAAAATATTGTTGCTCAAAGACTAATATGAAATTTCGTAATAATGTATGTACAATATTACGTAACTTTATAACATAATCATGCACAAGCTTTAAGTAACGTTGTACAAGGACATGGCTTTTGTAAGCATGGTATGGGCAATTCCTGTGGCTTACATACTTTCACCTACACGCATCCTTTTCGGATAACAGCATGTACTTCACTCTAAGCCGATGTGTAGTGTATTTCCTTGTACTTTTGATGTACTATTTCTCTCGAGGAATTCAATTCTTCCATAAAAACTTAATCATCGTGTGTGGGAGAGATGGAACATATTATGCAACCAGCTGTCTGTGTGGATATCCGCAGCAGGCGCATTTATCAAAGATTCATAAACGATGTCTGAAATATTTACGTATCACTTTCTCACACTCACGCTGTTGACTCGCATATGTGTAGAGTAGAGTACGGATCATACATAAATCAATGCTCGAATGCTCCATGGAGGAACTCACCAGCTTTCTCCACTTTTGCACATCCTAGAGAATTGTAGTGAAATCCTGCTACAATGCTGCAGCAAAACAGTCACGCCGTAATCAATCAGCAAACTTGATTTAGGAACATTCGTCCAGGAATATGGAGGGATGAAAAAAGTAGACTTTAGCATGCATCTGTAGACGGCATTCTAAACCACAGGCACATAATAGCTCTCCGGTTGAATAGTTTCATTTCGGATTCTCAAGTTTTCCCAGCCAAAATATTTTATTATGTCAGATTCGTATGGATTCTCATACGGTATTTGTCACTCACATTTCTGTGACATATATACCTCCAGGGATTTGATTAATACGTCTTGTTTGCGGGTTACTGGAAGGACGGTTGGATAGTCGCATCACATTCCCATTTCATGTATGTAACACTCGTCCTTTTCTCATTACCACGTTTTCGATTTCATGTAAATCTTCTTGTCTAATTTGCTTCGTCTGGTGTATGTACAAGTTAGTGAGTTTATTCGAGCAGAAAATGACTGTTGAAACTCCAAAGACAATAGTACACCGAGAGAGTTCGGGAGCTATGATTAAACATTTCTTGTATCGGGACGTGAGGGGAATTGTGACCTTCGTTCACATAAAAATTCTTTTTCTTTTGGCTTTAAATAATTTTACCACTGAAACCCTTCAAACCCTACTTATTCTGCAGGTTCAAGATACTTTTATAGAAATTAGGATGGATATACTGATAAATGACAGTTGACCATGGGACACAGCGAATACGAGTACAATTTAATCAGAAATATTAAATCAGGATATCTGAATGAAGTAGTTTCCCAAATCTTCGATCTCGTAGTGTAAAATAATCCTAGTTTGGAAAGTAAATCTCCTCTGCTTAGTCAAGATGTAACCGAATAAAAGTGATTCTTCACTTTTCGAATATACAGATTTTATTTACCCAAAGATATCAGTGTAACGACTTCATCTGTATATCTTGAATGTTAACACCGCTTTTGATGCTAAAATATTCTGGCATTTCTACTTGACTTTTAGGTTGTAGAATAAGATATACGCACCCATATTTTTTCTATGCACAATGCAGTACATAGGACCATTTTTAATTTGGTGCCTAATATCAGTAAGTTTAAATGTACGTGGTTATTAGGATACTATCAGATATGATCGTATATACAAGGAGCTTTCGGTTAAAGCTCATCTTATAATTGCTAAGTATCGCAAACTTAAACGTCGAATTTTCTTTTTAAAACATTACACAATAGATAGAAAGTACAA
The DNA here is from genome assembly GCA_034687055.1 of Heteromurus nitidus. Classification (NCBI taxonomy): domain Eukaryota; kingdom Metazoa; phylum Arthropoda; class Collembola; order Entomobryomorpha; family Entomobryidae; genus Heteromurus; species Heteromurus nitidus. The sequence goes on along the minus strand of JAQFZW010000179.1, from coordinate 67,518 downwards.
TAGATTTTTCTTGACCGTTTGACGAATGAAGATGAAGAATGAGTCAGCATAGATAGTGCATGTGAATGTTGTATTAACGCATATTTTAACGGAAGAAGCGGTTCGTGAAATTAGAAAATACAATACACACATACACAAAATTATGGCAACTGGGAAGCATTCCTATTTCCCGATATGTTAAAAATATCACATTTATTATTTCTGAAAGCTTATTTCCGTTATTTAAAGTAAGCATATTGAAGTGTTAATCCCTTTTGTTCTTCATTACTCTCCTTGTTGTCCCGCTGCATCTTAGTCCTACAAATACCATATATCACAATTTAATGCAGCAATACATTTGCAAAATGATTAAAATTGCATTTGAAAAATACAGCGATTATATATATAAATCTGAATACATACAAGCAGTTAAATTCCGATGCAGCAGCATCGCTGCACAGAAGTGAAAATGGTTCGAGGCAGGTAAGACATATCAACGTTCTTTCCTTAATCAGCAGATCGTTTAAGGTGGTTAGAACGCACTTGCACAGACTGCTACAGCAAACTGGAAGAAATCCTTTCTTCTTGCATCGACCGTACTTTTCACAACGGTCCCCTCCGCACCCTGTTAATTATGAAAAGAGTATTCATTTGACATAAGTTTGAGCAATAAATTCTTTATGGCAATAATTATTTATTACCACTTTTTAAAACATAATTACCACATGAATTATATGGCGCAGACTTGAACCCGATGTTGGCGTTGACATCGAGGATACCACCTACATTGGACCCTAGGTCTAGTCCAAAATCATTTTTGCTCTTTGGGCTTGCAGCGACCGGAGCCGGACGCATCCAGGAGCTGCCCTTCCCCTTCCCAGGCTTAAAATTCGGAGTCGAACCTCGATTGACATTGCCGGGCTTGCTGTTATCGAATAAGCCCCCAAAGACACTTGGTGCCATAAATATAATAGTCCATCCTATGGAGAGTTGTGAGGATGAGACTCGCGTTAAACGCATTGCAAAATGAGAGGGCTGCGTTTTTGCAGATCGGATGAAATTAGTATGGAGTGCAGACTTGACATTAGTATATGGATAAATGGGCGTGATGTGTTTTACAGAAAGCATTTTTCATTATAGCCATCTGTTAGTTAATGGAGAATAAACTTGAGAGGACAATTTTTATTAGAGTTTGGGGAGGTTATTATGAACCGAGCCGTCATCAAATGGCACTAAATTTTACAACCATCACTAACAATGTGACAATCAGTATTTTATTGTATCTCATACGTCATCCAGTACAATAATATACGATTGACTGAAATTGTCATATTATGTTTGTCTTTGTCAGAAATACCAGAGCACACATTACACAGACTATCACACACTTTCAATATAACACTGCTTACTTAGCGTTCATTTCATGACATTCATGATGAAGATTAACTTGGTCAACTTGTGCTTGCATAAACTGTTGTATACTTTATAAATAGTTCACCACCCTGTCACTTTTAATCATTATCGTATTATTATTACTACTAAATCATAATATGCAGAATGACACGAATGACATGTATGACATGCATTGGCAAATTGAGATGAACATTAAGACGAGCTCCCCAAGGTGCATGTCAAGATAGCTCAGAACAAGTTATATTAAACGAGCTTGATTGCTGACGTGAGTCTGTGAACTCTTTCTAGTCGATGAAGTAGTTGTGGATATGAGCATATCACCAACAATCCATAATATGATTGCTTGCCACATTCTAAATGTTAAGTCCTAAGGAGTTTGTTATTTACCCCTTTGTTTATCTATTTTCCGTAATATTTAGTCATTTTACTTGCTTTCCAACCATAAATAACATTTATAAAATTAAAGTCATGGCCGGACCAGAAACATTTTAGACCTGTCATTAGCAGTGCACATCTAAATTTATTTTCTCACAGGTATTTCCAGCGCTCCACAAAAATATCAAGAATTATTGCTCCAGTCCAAACGTAATTCAAATTTATGTATAGATAATGCTTGTTAGTATTTTGTATGCCCAGTTTTGAAAGAAAACAAGGATTTTTCATGGAATTTGCAAAATACACAGCAACATTTCCCGCATGAGTGGTGGCATTTTTATCCAGCCCTTCCACTGGGAAGTTTTACAAGAATGGCCTCGTGTGCTCAGTTGGCTGTGATTAATTAAAGGCAATTTGCCCTAGTAGGTAATTAGGACGAGTTTGCAATCAACACCATATGGTGCCAGCATGTATCTCTACGAAGAAATACCTAAAGTGCTCCAGCACCAAACTTAACTCAGCTTCCCATGATGTGATGCTATTAGTTTTTTTCGGGGTGAAAGTTTTTAACATAACCTCACATAATGGACTTACATATTTGAATTTTATTGTTGAGCGATTTTCTTTCCCGTCTGCTTCCCCTGACGAGAGAAAAGGATGCGATGTAATACAATAGTTTTCTTCAAGCACATGAAAGTCGCACACATATGCTGAAAAGCTGTACGTGCGCAAGCAAATTGACTGTCATTCACCATTACTAAAAATATAATAATTTTATGGCTTAGATATATTGTTAAGAGCTGTGTAACTTCTTTTCTTGTTCCAGGTTATTTGAGACCCATCCAGATGTGAAGGATGTATTCATGCCTTTTAACGGAATGAAAGTAGATGAGCTTCAACACAGCAAGCAACTTAGTGCCCATGCTCTCAGGTAAGAGAAGCGAAAAGTCTTAATTAATGCAGAACACAAATGAAATGGTTAGGGAAAGAAAGGAAAGTTTCATGGGAGTGTGCGTTCCATTCCTTTGGAATAGTTTTGCACAAAGATAGTAGGAAGTAGTTTTGTAGTTCTTCATTCCATACTAGCATCCCATCAACCTTTCTTGCGCACTTCCTTACATTGTGCAATCCTGGTGAAAGTCACTTTCCGTTTCCTTCAGGGTGCGGGGTATTATATAGCCCCTACTACATGTATAGGGCTCTTGCCACATTTCCGTCAATATTTTCTTGAGATGATGTAAGCTCCACTTGGTGTTTCGAATTAAATAGACGTTATTTATGCATGTGGATTTTTGAATTTGAAACCTATATACTCTTATCTTCAAGTCCAGACAGATGGAAATACATAAAAATATATCGGTAGACTGTCTACATTTTTAACATCGCAGCGAATCGAATACAAAAAGCATAACTTTTACTTCTACACATTAGGAACTTGAATATTTGCACAAGATGTCGCCCTGCAAGATATTCTTCAAAATTATAAAATAAAACAAAGTTTTTATTCGTGAAAGCTTTATGTAAAAGTGAGATTGGCTTCGGGTTTCATCCTTCTGTCACAGTCCTGGCATCTTGACTTGGTGAATATGGCATTCTGCTAACTTTTTTCATTATTATAAACGAATAATTATTAAGTTCCTCATCTACATCAACTGTCCCTTTTTCACTTCTCTCAAGAATCCTTCTACATCATAAGAGGGAGCAGAGAGGAAACTGAAGAGGCTTTTATATTCCAGGGAAGACGAATGGAGCTCTCTCTCTCTCTCTCTACATGTGGGCGATAAAACATGATCCAAGTCTATGTTTAGTTGGCTTTCACCGGAAGAAACCATGCAACTCTTCATGTCAAAAACACGTCTTTTTACTGCACTGAATCAAAAACCCGAATAAATTTCTATTCTCAGGAGGGCTGACGATGAGAGTTTTTGTGTTTGCATTCACTGTTTTCAACTTTTCTTCACATTCAAAAAACCACATTGTGTATGCGAAGCCAAAAGTCTTCATTGAGTCTTGTTTAGACTAAAAAGGTAAAACGACAAGTGACTCTTTAGAAAATGTGAAGTAAGCGCATTATACGCTTTTACCACTCGACTCATTCTCCACATCACCATAAACATACAGATTGTTTCGAGTATTTAATAAGGATTCTAAAGTTTACCCTAAGAAACCTCACAGTTCTTGGATATATTCCAATTTCAACTTCTGAAAGTGCCGATCACTTTTGTAACACGTATTGACTTAATTTGTCCTCTTCAGTGAAGTATGTAGGTGGGTAGAATTCCCATCTATCCAGATCAGCACTTGGATTTCTGGTACACTTACTTTACTCACGGTACATGGATATAAACCATACTTTCTCCCACATTGGAAAAGTTTTGGATTTGATATCCCACATGGACGGAAAAGTCTACAGACCATGATATAATTTTATCACATCCCAAACTTCAAAACACCTGCTTAGTTGACTTTTGAGAAGTATATAAGTCCTATACTGTTGAGCAAACTGAAAAAAACACGAAAGTAGGCAATTAGTACTGGGGTTCAAAAAACTAAAACATGAATCCTGTTTTTCAAAAACTCACATGTATCCAACTAGTATCACCCGTATATCCCTTCGCAGGAATGCATCGGACTGTACCAAAATCGTACATGAGTTATTATGTAAAAGTTTTTGCAATGTTGAATGTATCCTAATTATTTAGTTGAAACTTTTATTTATATAAAAAAAATTGTTTCTATTCCAGGGTAATGGGATTTGTCCAAAAAGTAGTGGCCCGACTGGACGAGAAAGATAAGTTGGATAAGCTCCTTGAAGACCTGGGCAAGGCGCATTTTTACTACGGTGCACCAAAGAAGTATCTTGATGTAAGTTTATTTTTTTTATTTTTGAACATTTGGCACATTCTCCGTATAAAACGAAACCTGTTTTCACTAGTATTTAGCCAAAGGGATTGAATTTCAATTTGATTGCAAATTTTTGTGCAGTGGTAAAAAATTTGGAGGGAGAGTTTTCCAACGATATGCAAGCATGCATACATTTTCCCATCAACATGTGCCGACATAGGTGAAAGTTTCTGGCACTCATTTTCGCCTCAATAAATGCTAATGGACAGCTGACTTAAGTGTCACTAATAATAAGAGGGGAGAAAATAGGAAAAGGAGTGAGGAAAGGGAATTTACGTACTTTCCCCTTCCAGTCTCGTTTTCTTCGTCTTGATAATTACTTGGCGTTATTTGAGTTGAGTTCGTGCTTTCTCCACACTTTTACAATTTTCTCTTCGAGACTTTCCCTTTTCGGCTTGGCACAAAGGGAGCTTCGCTTTTATCATTCAAGTGTAGCAATATAGTCGTGTGTGGATGCTGTACGACATATTTCGAAACACACACACACACTCAAACTACTACGATTCCCATATGGCTGAGCTCTGGTGTATGTCCGCCCTTGACTCAATACGGTTGAAGAGTATAAGAACTGTTTAAATTTCTACTCTTTTGTGAGAAGACAATGCTTTCTAGTATTTTACGAAGAACTCCCAATATAGCATGTTAAGCATTTTCTTCCATTATCTACACACCATGGGAGTCCTCAGATCTTTTTCCTGTAGAATGCTTCACTTAACACAATTACACCAAATTCATTTATCATCATACTCGACGCATTGTGAACAGGAGAGAACCAAGTATAAAGAAAAAGCTCAGAGAAGACTGGTTTGCACTCGTGTACTTCTACACTACATCGCCTGATTTCTCCCGGCATTCGAACCCTACTTTTTGCTCTGCATAACACGGAAAAATTGTCCAAGGAAGCGTTTCGAAAGAAACTTTCCAGAGAAATGTTGATACGTCTAAATAATATTGTTAGGCTTTAAGTATAAATAGAAGACACTTAGCTCTTCCCTTTGGTTCTGCGAATTGGTTTTGAAATGAAATTAGATGCAAAATGTATATCTGCTTACTATAGTTTCAACACGGAAGCCAAGACGTAATGGAAAGAATGCGTTGAAGCGTTTAATTCTCGATTGGCTGCTGCTAACTGGCATCGTCCTTATGAAAGTGTGGTAGAGTTCCCCATTCCATTGTGGTGTGGTCTGGTGAACTTACACAAGTGCACATTTAGTACGTTTCAAACGGGAGAATTTGCATCTATAGACAGTATTATCAAAAACATCAAGGAGTTTGACCTGTTGTAGTAGAGTGAAAGCATGTCTAGTCTGAAGTGTCTTTGTGTTCCTCACAAGTTTTAATATATTTTGAGCTCATCTACAAATGCGAGTTCGAATTCCGTCATTTCCTCAGTTTAGCTTGCGTGAAATTTTAACACGTTTTGAGAGACATTTCATGTAGCACTTTGAGACAAAGAATTATAATTCCACTCGTAGGGGTGGGTGTGCTCACATTTCGACTTAATGTCATTAGCATAAAGCGCTTAATAGTATCTTCACGACGTTTCCTGTTTTAGCACCACTCCACGTCGTCAATTTGATCCTTTGCTTTGGTAGCGAGTCAGAGAAGCAGTAATTTGGTTTTCTTTCTATTTCTTACTTTCTCTCACCTTTTCGCTTTCCTGGCGAAAACTTATACAATATTATTACATTTAAATATTTGTAGTATAGAAAACCTCGTATATAAGTATGTATGTACATACATCAACTTATTCGAGGCATACAGAAAACCATCTTCGTGGCTTCTTTTTGTAAAAATTGTCTACTGGTTATATATAAGACTGAACTGTCGAAATGTGTAGTGAAGCGTGTATTATTGATGGTGTTCACGGAGGCCCGAATGAGAGAATAAGCATTTCATTGAGAAAATTTCACCTCGAAGTAATTTTCAAAGTAAAACCTGGTGATTGAGGGCGATGATGCAGCACAAGATTTAGCACTTCCTTTAACCTCGCTAAACATGAATCCTTCTCATGTGGTCTTGCTTGTACCTGGTTACTGCAAATGTCAATGCCCATATTTGTTGAAATCGGTGTCCTCATGTGGGTTTCATCCAACCTAGTATTCTGACTCCGCCATCTTTTACCTTCTTGTTTTACCTTCAATAATGCATAATTAAAAACGTGCTTTCTCCAATCCAATACTAATAAACCTGGCTGGATTGTGATTTGTATGTTTTGAGATGTGGTAACGTTATACATATATGCGTGTTACTTTCACCTTGTTGGCTTCGTCCTAAAAATACTACAAACTTGCAATTTGTGTAGGCTAAAAAGTGTTATTAAATTCATTTGTGTGAAGATATAGCACATGCCTTAAAAACCTACCTCGACTCATATTTTCTACTACGTACATGGAAAAATGTTATATCACGTAAGATATTATTAGCTCGTTTACTGAATAGAACGAAGCGCATATCGATTGCTACTTAATCCTGAGCCCTTTGACAGTTGAAATGAGGTTATCGTATTGTAGATCATAGCTATCGTCTTACAACGTATCCAATATCGTTTAATGTGGCAACATCCGAACAATATGAGATGAAATTTAACACAGTGCTTTTTTCATGGTGATAGACTCATTATAATGACTCTGCATGGCATATTGTATTCCAATTCGACGAGCTCCCATATTACTCGTGTGTATACATGATGATTTATTCCATTAGCATTTGCTGCGTGAAAGTACAAGCACGACAATGGTCGCAACTACACCCCATGCATATTATGCCCTTATAAATATGTGATACATGTATATGATCTCACAAGTTGTTAGTGTACCACACTTCTCGCATGAGCCTACATGAATCCAGATTCAAGAAAAGAAACTGACACATTCGCGATGAGTGATTATTCCGAACGACACAGCGTGTTTAAATCCAAAAAGATCTACTTCACTTCCAGTCCTCTTGCATGTCATAGTCTCATGTTTGCGTCGCAGAACCGCATACAAAGCTACACCAGTCGGTACTCTCATGTCGCGTTCATGACAAGTTTAAGTACATCAGCATATCATCTCACCATGATTAATGGTATTGTTTCATGAGTAATGATTTCTGGCATCCAGAAAATTGCATTGTATCTAATGGCACATATTATGCAACACACACACACATAACACTATACCTTTTACTCTTACCCTTCAGCGTCTTGAATTATAAATTTCGAGAGTAAAACCAGACTGTCTTGTAAGGAGAATAGTGATGAGGTTGTCAACTTCGTAACCGTAACAGACAAGAGATTTCACTAGCTTAAAATTGTTGTTCCATAACATATCCTTGTAAGCAACTCGTCATGTCGTACATGTCTGCCAAAGTGAGAGTATATGCATAAGTATATACATTTTGTATGTTTGCTTGTCATTTTAAATATATGTGAGCGATGTCATGTATTCGATGAGAGAGGCTTGACAAAAGGACCCTGGGTACTTATCCTTCGTACTATTGTAGTAATGATTTACGAATGCGTTGTTTGTGTCGATACTAAGATGACTGAAGTTGGGAAGTGTCAATATGGGGTCAATGGAGAATGTCAGTGGGGGTAGGAACGATACATGTTTTTAGTACAATCAATTCATGAATTATCCGGTTCTCTCATATCTGAATTTTATTTTATAACATTTTATTCAGTTGTTAAAACGAATTTTCCAGCCATTGGTAATTTTGCAATATTTCAAATCATTGTATATACTTTGATGTGTGCTGAGGCTAACGGTCTCATTTGGATTCATTTGATGTTAAATCGACTAAATATTCTCATTAGTAATTTCACCCAGGAACAAATTCGAGTTGTTAACATTAAAACAGAGACTAGTACGGTTGTAAACGGAATGTACAGAGAGAACCAGAGAATGAAAAGACTTGTATATATTTTTCACGGTGAATAGGTTTTGTTTCTGCTTGTTTGTGATACGACAATATGAGCTTATCCGACCGTGAACCATGAGAAATTCCATAAAAATAAGGAGAAACCTACACATCAGCTAAATAAAGCTGTATCTAGTTACCAGAGACTGGATACTAGTGGGCCGATGTCAATTATAGTCCTTTATATTTACGATACAACGACTCGGACGGTTTGTGGGGCTATACATCTTCACATTCTCCAGAATACAATTTTGGTGAAAGCAACGGTTTTAAGCTCGCATTACAGAAAGGGAGAGGATGAGAAGGAGATCCAATAAAAACCACAAACCACGCTCAAAATCTATCTGTCTACAACATATAATTATGGTTTGAGTACCTATGTAGCATGTTTACCCCGTACAAGTGTATTATTATTGACGTTACGACAGTGAAAGTTTACGATTATAAGTTAAGCGTGAGCAACTCAATACATTTAGATTGTTTATGGGCTAAAGCATACAATTTGGTGTTCCAGTCGACTATACATAAATTCGAGAATTCCCTTGGTTGGATGCTCACATACAATGTCTTTATATGTTTTGTCCTCTCTCCATCCATTTGTGGCGTAAGCACCAGAGCAAAGGAGCAAGTATATAATTGTCAATATTTGTCGGATGTCCTTCAAACCCGAGAGGGAAATGCCTTCGTTTTGTCAGCACAAACCTTCCATGTACAATGTATTTTAAATGCTGGTTCTCTGCTTCTACCCCGACGTACTTTAGGCTTAAAAACGTTGTCTCAAAAGACATCCACTGCAATTCTGTAGATAATATGTCATGCAAAATCCCTGTCATACTTTGGGCTTCTCCATTGATCCTAGTGCCCTGTGGTCATCTCAACTCTTCTACTTTCACCATCTTATTTCACTTTTCCTCTCTCTCCAAATGAGTCTGGAGTGAGCTAGAAAACATGGTTGCAAAACGTGCTAGGCTCTCTAACACTCCACCACAGCATGACAAGGCATTACTCCTAAGTCTAAGATGATAGAGTTAAACTTTTTCTTCTTCTTCTTCGTGTATATACGTGTTCTTCAGCTTTATTCATGTACAACCCTGTCCCAGAAAGAGGTTTCTCTTTACTACATCATGTTTGAGGGGAGAAAGAAATATGTGCAAAACATATTTACGATACGATGGATTTTTTCTCTTCTCCCTGGCCTGCGCTACACAATTTCCGTGACTCAGAAGGGCTTGAAAGGGTTTGAAAATTGAAATCCAGTCAAGTCACGGAATGACTGACTGCTTCATGCTTGCCACTCAACTTGAGATATTTGACATCCACCACAAGACGATGAATATATGAGCTCCCTGAAAGCTTCAATTCTGCAATAGTGTACAATTCACAATTTCTTTGTTTGCATTCCGCACATATATCCACACACCACAATAAGAGCTTTCTATTGTCTAAAGTAGCATCTTTTTAGTAGATCTCGTACATATATCTGCACTATGAGAAGTGGAAGAAAGGTTTGGGTACTTTCTCCCAGGCATAGACATAACGATTTCGACAAACGGTAAACACCATCTACATATTGATTAAATCTTAGGATTTTCCTTTTATATTTTTTTACCCCAAAAACATTCACCTTTTCAGGTCAAGCCATACAAAAGTTTAGTGCAACACAGAGATATGATATAGTCATACGATTGAATTGCTTCATGAAAAAAGTCCAATCCCTTTTTCAATTTACGTGTTTCCATCTTCTTATTCACAGAGCGTCAGCTCAGCGTATTTTGCAGAGAGGCTTTCCTTTGTACATAAGAATACATTTGGACCGTTGTGGGTAGGATAGGATAGCGTTTAAATAAGATCCAACTACTTATTTGCGACTTTACGATTACATTATGATTATGTGACTGTACTTTCCCAAATTGGTTGCGGTGAATAGCTGAATAAAATTTTATTCTTCTTGAGGGCGACTATGCTGCTTGTCCTAGGATCTAGTATCATCGTTCACTTCACTTCAAAAACTATAATTTTAGTTTTATCATTATGATTATGGGTTTGAGCAAACAATATTCTTTTCAGCGAAACTGTAAGATATATCGTCACTGACAGTTTTGACTGTGAAGCTTTATTTTAATAATCAAACTGTGTAAAGTCTGATGCGTTTGCGGATCTGAATATTTGTCTGTAATTTTGTATGAGAAGAAGAAGAAAGTACAAATGGAGATATTTGAAACATGCTATAATAATGGATTGTTTTATTAAATGTATAATACTGTTTTATCTTTTCCTTTGTTACAGCAAGTTGGCCCTCACTTTCTAAAAGCAATTGAGCCCTCATTAAAAGAAATATGGTCGAGTGATCTGAAGGAATCGTGGACCCAACTGTTTGCCTATATTTCGTTCCAGATGAAAAACGCGCTTACAGCAGCGGAGAAAGCTAAGCGCGGCTCGAAATAATCATAACCGTAACCTTTAGATAAAATTTAGGTGTGTAAGCAAATCCTGTGGATTGGAGGAGGATGGTCCAGCGCTTTCTACAAAACACTAACTTCTGCAAACACTTCGTGCAGCTTCTATAATACTTTTATGCAAAACGTTATATGATTAAAAGATTATATATAGCTTCAGTATAAGTATTATCATGAATTCGTGGAAAGCATCTATGTGACGAAGTAACGCTCTAAATATAGACTCCTTTTTAAGATGTCTTGTTAATTTACTAATGGGCTTTGTTTCTTCTGTAATCAGTGTTTATAATGTGGACTTAAGTACTTCAGAACTAGAAAATTTCATATATGTTCAAGACAAACACTTTACGCAGACTATTATTTTGTTTTACCATTCATGGTTAATTCGTTGATACATATATACATACTGTAAAAACGATTGTGGAAAATGTGAATAGTTAGTGAATAAGATGCAATTGCCCATACAAAGATTACATAGATACATAGAACATTCATGTTGTTTGTTTTATCCAGTGCATTGGGTAGCTGAATGGTATTGATGCTATTTCATTTGCCGAAGTTTCATGCAATGTGTATGACATTGAGTGAGCAGTGAACACATTCATTTTGTGCGTTCTAGATAAGAATCACTTATATTTATCTCAGTAAGAATGAGTGAAAGTTGCTTGAATATTCTTGTTGAAAACCTCAAAAGATAAACCATTCCTTGAGCAGACAATCCTGATGAAAGATATTAAAAGTTTAGGTTAAATTTCTTACCTCAGATTCCCCCATTCGCAAACCTTCTGCTGTAGATTTCCTTTTTGACAGCTCTCTCATGTGGCTTACATCCTAAAATAGCATAAAATACTAAAAACACGTGTACACAAACTGCATTTATATGACGTATTTCTACATATAATATGCCTATCAATTAAATACTTACTTGTTAGTATGCAGTTTTACTAGTTCTATATACTTTCGGTGTTTATATAAGATGTAGATAAGCATAAGTCGTGATTTGGGTAAATGTACATATATAAACATATAGTCTATCATTAATTTAAAACTTTGACACGAAAAATTGAGAAAAAGGATTAAATGTCACAAATATCAAAGAATCTATCAACAGTATCAACCCACAGTGAATTATATGGATATGACATTATGTCATTTAATCGCAGAAGTTATAAAGTCCGTTTACGGCAAATATGAAAATGTACACATGCAATTATGCTCCCAGTCCGAATGATAATTGGGCACAGTATAATAAAGCAGGTATTCATCGTATCTACGACTAATACACGATTGTATTGTGACGTGATAGACGGTTCGATTAAGCAGGTATATGTGTATGTGATGTCCAAGGGCATGAATGTTTTTAAAAGCGTTTATATATCGTCTTTAGACAATGCTGTGAATACAAGTCTATAGCTATCGAATTGTTAAGTTCTACAGAATGTTCATAACAAAATAAAATATTAATTGTAAAGATTTATTGAACTACAACTACGAACAAGGACTTTTTGGCGATTTGCCAATGATATTTTATTTGCATGCAAATGTAGGTACAACCAGATCGGGAAAATGAGTTTCAATTCATCATGATTATGATATGTATCTACCACATATCTTGTACCCCATGCATTCGCAATATTCGCATTTCTCCATTCTACCATTTCACGTGCATTGTACTTGTATGTCTCTTTTAAGAATCCAGTCCATCTATACACACTACTGCACTCGTCCCACCCACAAGCTTATATACGAGCTTCACAAAACCATGATGATAATGCCTAAAAACAGTGAAAACCTGTACAACACGTGAAGGAGATAAGGAGAACTACATATTCGCAATGCTTTTAGTGCCTGTTTGATATATGCACTATACATTGCAACTTTTCTAGCTCATCACTTCATCAGCCTTCATGGACAACAACCCTTTAGGACAACAACACACTGAACATTTCATAAAAGTCATTATTGTACATTGCACCCTCCTCAAATGGTTGAGGTCCATCACATCATGATTTGCTGATATGATTCCAGAAAAACTAGAAGCATTTCAACTGATATAATCATTGAGTTGGAATTTGGATTAAATCTTTCCCATAATATATACCTCGATGTCGTAGGTTGAGTTGAACATTCCAAGAAAGTGAAAGTTTGCGTATTAGGTATTACACCGGGTCGGGTGTGTGCACAGGCTTAATATAATATAGCAATGCTTTCACAAAGAGCAGAAAGGCTACCTGTGGATATTGACTATGTCCACAAGTACTCCAGTTGGCCAGCGGTTCAGAATCCTTATCACGAGACGGAATCCCCAGAGGTGAGTATAAGTATTTTAAGGTTGCAACAGATATTTACGCGTTTTCTGGTATAGGCATGTGTGTATTATGGGAGGATATATGATTGATTTGAAAGTGTAGCGATCGATTGGTTTATTACGTAACCTAAACCAGTTAAAGATTATGCAATATGCAATGATAAAATATTCCTGGAGAAAGCAATATATGTATGCTCCACATAGTTTCATTCGAGAGATACTTCATTTTCTCACGACTCTGCTTTTATGCATCTGCATCGCAGGGAATTATCAATTTTGGCACTGCTGTGAGTGGATTAATGGATGACATTTGGCTGGAGAGACTGAATGCAATACAAACATATCAACCGAACTACAAACATTTCAGATATCATCAATTTTGGGGTCCCAATAGCGTCCGAGAAAAGTTGGCTACTTTCATGAATCATTTCTTCAAACCAAGGTCGCCAATTAAGTTGGAGAACGTTAGTTACATTTCCGCCAAAACGCTATAATTGGGATTTTGCAAGGGAATCGCAGATATGCACACGTTACAATCTTTATCATTTACAATTTTCAGCTTTTCATTTCCAACGGAGCTCTGTCGTCTCTGGACACGCTCAGTTTTTTACTTGCAGATGAGAAAGACGTCTTCCTTTGTCCAGTTCCTGGCTACAATGGGTATTTCGGAAGGCAGCGCTGGAACGTCGAAGTCGTTTCTGTTCCAATGACTCCGGATGCGGTAGGGATTTATATGAATAATTTGGTTTAAATGCATCAAACCCTTTTTCATATAGCCTTCATTTATTATGCAGAGTGCGAATGAACCATTTGTCCTCCAGTTGGAAACTCTTGAGCGTGTTTTGATGGAGCAAAAGGATGGCGGAAAAATGGTGCGAGCAATAATACTAAATAATCCTAACAATCCATTGGGGACGGTAATGGAAAAGGGGGTAATTGAAGGGATTATGAAACTTGTTCAAAGGTGCTTTTATAATCCACACATCTTGCAAAATTGCAACGGAAACTCGGGTTTGTTTCATCAGTGAAATATTAATGCACCTAAAATGTGCTTTCTTTCAGAGAGAAAATTCATTTGATCGCGGATGAAATGTACTGCATGTCCGTTTTTGACAAATCAGCGCAATTTCAGTCCGTTCTGAAGATCCGGACCGATGAACTTCTGGATGCAGACCGTTTGCATTTGATATGGGGATTTAGTAAAGTTTAGTAAATATGCTTTCTCCAATCCTATCTCTAGTATGCATGTAGATGCTTTCACTGAAGACAATGAGAACGATAAGGCCTTATCTTTAAACTTAAACATAATGGGAGTTATGTATTTTTGTATGTATGCTATGAATAATGCATAGCAAAGACGATGGGCTTTGCGATAGGGTAGTTTGCTATGAATATCCAAACAACAATATTTGCAGATATTATGAATTTGAATGAGGGCTTTCTCGGTTTTTACTGGAGTGAACGAAATGCATGCACAGAGGATTTATAAAGGACGCCTGTGCGATTTCATACGTGGGTCTCATCGTTTTTCAACTCTTTTTAGGATCTCTGCTTGACAGGTTTTAGGACTGGAGTCATTCACACAGAAAACAAAGAGATTCAATTGAAACTGATGTGTGGATCACAATTCCAGGCTGTCGCTCTCCCGGTTATGGACATGTTGGCACATATAATCAGCGACATTGGTAACGCTAGTCTATATAAATTGAAGTGCTATAGGAAAACATACTAAAATCCTCAGGAAAATTCCTTTCTTTCATATATTATGTAATATCCGTAGGTAGATTGGTTCCAAGAAACATTTGTTCCAAAACATCATGAAAGAATGATGGCAAATTATGAACAAGCCCACAACTTTATGGAAGGATTGGGTATCCCCACCACAAAAACAAAAGCCGGATTTTTCTTCCTTGCGGACTTTCGCAAGTTTATAAACCCTCCCGATGTCGACAATTGTAAAGGTATCCAAAATGATTACAATGGGATTTTGATTCCATTCTATAACGTTTCATGCTATTTACAAGTACGTTTTTGATTAATTTCAATGGATTCCTTGAAGCATTCATACGAGTATTATATGAAAATGGAATCTACATAACACCTGGATGGGAAATGAGAGCAGAACCGGGCTGGTTTCGAATAGTATTTACACCATACTTAGGAAATGGCCTTGCAGAAGGTAGTTCACATAACGAATTCATTAGAATGTGCTTTAAAAATTAGTAAATGTAAAGTGACCGTTAAAAATACATATTTAGGTCTTCGCCGCATTCAAGCCTCCCTTCAACAATGGAACACAAAAACTGTCACTAAAGCGGAATAAATATTTTTAACAACCTTTTACAGTGTTTATATAGAAAAACTTGTGTATTTCGTGTTTATTGATTCATGATTCAAGCATTCCTCTCGTGATAGTCATTCAGTATTTAATTTTCTACAAAAGGAAAATGAGAATATTGCTTCTTCCTGCAACAGTATTTCGTACAAGAAAATAACTTACTTGGACAAACAATTTGCCATAATATTAAACGACTGAAGTAAAAGTAATTGGACATTAGAACAAAAAAATATATAATCTACATTACATATTCACGGCGTCTTTTGAGGATACTCTTCCCCCTTTTCCCACACACATCCTCTCGTACAAACGGAACAATCACACCTTCAAGATCCTGATTTTTTAAGATCCTACAATGATGTTATTGATAGGGATATGGATGAGCTTGACGAAGAATCCAATAAAGCCCATAATACAGAATCCAATTGCTGTGGCCATTGCAATTTTCTGAAATTCTTTCCTGTCCGGCTTCGTACATCTTTTCACGAGACGGATAGAGTCCTTGGCGAATTGCCTGCCAGGTTCAACGAATGCCATTACTTGATCCATGATAAGGTTTGTGTTTGTGAGGTCTTCGGTGTTAAAACCTAGAATGAAATCAAAATAAACCATAATTTTTAGACTTTTGACTTCATTTTAGTGACCTTGAAGTAGGGAGTACAAATATTAACTTCAACTTAAAACGTAAATCCTAGCAAACTTAATTATCCTAACTATTCCCACCAGCTAATTGTTAACTAGTTCCGTGTTGCAAACTTAAATTAATAATTAAAAACAAAAACTGGTCAATATGTGCCCAAAAAATTTTATACACCGGACACCTAGCAAATACGAATTATGGCAATCCATGCGTTGTATTTCAAATAATTATATACTATGTATGCACAATTATATTAAATATCGTATTTTACTTACCAATTAATAATTTTTCAAGTTAATTGTCAAATATTTAACTTTTGTCGTACGTGTGGAAGGACAACTGCGACTTGACTGAAGGCGACCAAAAATAGAAGTGCGAACGAGTTAGGTTTACTTTCCAAAAGCATCACGTTTCAATACCGTAAACCTACTCAGCTACAAGACATCCAAAATCCACATTTTTCAGCCGCTCCCTCGAGTTCTCAAGTTAAATGCGGTTTCTCTTGAGGCCTAGATATAGTTTTCGAGGAACGAAAATGTTGGATCAAGAGTATGATTTTGTTGCACAAGGGGAGTACGAAACAGGTGACGTGTAGCATTCACTCTGCCACAACATTCCACATCAGCCCAGCGAAGTAAACAGGAACCAGCTGAAGTGCATGACAGAGTATACAGAAAACTCAGAAAATGTGAATTGCTCTAAATACATGCAACATCATAACAGCGTAGCTTATGCATTGTGTATTTGTGGCATGCAAAAGCGCGGATTGGGAAGAAGAGGGCGCAACAAGGATCGTTCTAAATTCAAGTTTGTATTTTTTGACATTTCGTTTCGTCTTTGTTGCTGAAGAAGAGTTCTTGTGTTTTTGTTTTGGTTTGAGGTTTTTGAGGTTTAATTTTATCCAAACAAGAAATCGGACACATTTAATTAGTTTTTTATTGTTTTCTAATTTTACCTGGTTTTATTTAGGTCACTAATTAAACTTAAACAGGATGAGTGCCAGTTCGTCAGCCAAAGGAGACAAAGACAAGTCGAAATTGGATGGACGAAGGGAAAGTTTGAACAGTGACGAAGTTCGGTTGAAAACTTTGATGGAATTCTTTATGAAAACGAAAGACAAGGATTTGCTGGAGCACAGGAAGTGCATTTCATCAACCATTAATAGCATGGAGCAAGAGAGTGCGCTGAAATCCATTAATGGTAAGGGAAATATAATTTTAATTGCAATAAAAATAAAAAATATAGATGACCAAGTGAAAAGAGAGGAAAAATAATTGTAAACTGTCTAACTCGAGGTTTGCAACCGGTTATGTTGGTGGAGAAAGGGGGGTATGCAATCGCTTGCTTCAAGAAGCCTAGTAAAAGTTAAAGCATGGGCTGGATTTGCTGGAAGGAAGTCGAAATTAATTGAAGTAAATACGGGTTTTGTTACATGTTCCAGGTATATGTAGATATAATTAGGCCAGAGAGTTTGGCAACTAGTCACAATATCTTATATCTTCTTTGTTTTCGTTATCTCATTTTATTAAATTACAAACGACAAGTCAATGAGTTGTGATGTGAATCCAGTCCAGTAAAATACAATGTTTAAGAAAATCTACTTTGAGTGACATAATGTAAAAATGCCTACTTTTCCAAATAAAATAAATCAATTAAGTTCTGCTTCCAATTTATAGTGTGGTTTCCACGTTAAGTTAACTCTTAGGTCATTTATTCAACATTTTCATTTCTGGCCGATATTCAGCAATTCAATAATCCGTAATTTAATGGCTTGTAATCTCGTCGCTTGAAGAATTTATTACCAACGGTTGAGTGATTGTTGGAAACTGTCTGCCATTCGCAAGAACATTACACATACATACAAAAACTATAAGTGTTGTTATAAGTCACTCGATTCGAATTGTGATTGAATCGAAATTGGTAAAGAGCCGTATATGTAAGTCCGGAGTTCATTTAGCAGGGCTGCATAACTTTCTAACTCAAAATGAAAACTAAACATAATTCTTTGGTGTTTGGTTACTGAATCTCAGCCATTCAAAAAGCACAATCACATACAATGTAATGAACTATTAAATGCATATAAATAAGTATTTACACCAACTAAAAACACACGCAAACAATATTGTGCTCGTACTGCATTTGTTCAAAAGGGTTTTAACACAGTGTACATTTTTACACATCACTTTACAAATAGAACTTGATACAGAAACACCGAGCTATCCAGTAAACATCAACCAGAAACCGAGTTACAGAAAAGTTTGCGTGTATTGTAAAGCTGCGTTAATGCGTAAGTAATCGAATACGACTGGTTGGGGCCCTATCGCATGTCGTTTGAATCCATCCAAATACACAATAATAATATATAGCTTATTTTAAGTTACTTGTCAATACGAAAACAGTTACAGTCAATAAATAAATCCCAAACGATTGAGTTTCATTTTAAAATATATTTTGTAAAATAGATCAAAGTCAATTTCTTCATTTTGTATAGTAAACTCTATAATACAACGTTTTGGACCTCCAAAATGAATAGCTATTATCGAATTTAAGCAGATATACACCTTTTCCTGGGAAAACGTGACTACCAACATACACTTCTAAGTGTGCGTCTCTACGATAAACTGGAATTATCACATCCGTATTTGGTTTTGCACCTTTAGGTAATAGTTCCCGACCCTTTTCAACATCCTCCTTGAGAGCCTGCAGCTCTTCATCTTCATCGTCGTCTTCCGACGAATTCTCTTCAACATGAATTGATACTGGCTCTTCGGCATTGGTCCACTCGAAAAACAACCCAAATCCGATGTCATAAGAATCCGTTGCAAATTCCCAAAACAAGCAGGTCCCGTCCTTATGCGTTGGCACACGAACCTTAAAATGAAATGAATAATTCATAATTTCTTTCATAAAACATTTGGCAATAAAAGGTTTCAAAGATTTCCTACCGTGACTGATTCTCCTTGGCCAATTCTGATAATTGCCTCTCCGCCTTCAGCCTTTACTGCATCTTTAAACTCCTGAATATCCTTTCTTGTCCACATTGAAGCAGGTGCAATAGTGGTTGATTCATTTCCATCCTCACTCCCTTCTTCGTCCCCTTCTTCTCGGGGTTCAGCGTTTGTAGTTGTAGTTGTAGTGGAAATTTTTTCGCAAGAAATATTATTTGTTACATTTTCTTTTTCATTGGATTTGTCCAATTGCAACTCATTAGGGTTGGAACACATTTTATCATTCTCGAGATGGTCAACTGGTTTAGAAGGGCTTCCATGTGGAGTATCATTAATATTTATTTCGTTGAACTGCGGAATTGGATCAACAGGAATATTTTGTGCTTGAGTTTGGTCCAAATACAATTGCTGTTGATATATTTGGCGAATGTACTGCTCATAATGCTGTTCCTGTAGCTGTCGGATAAGGATCCCTTGCTAAAATGTTTAAACGAAATAAATAATTATTCTCCATAATATTCATATTGTTACGCGTAAACTAAAAACCATAATAAAATAACAGCGGTTTAATTTTAATTCTAATTCACCTGCTCTGGATTACCGGGGTACTGTTGTTGGGCGTATGCCATGAACTGGCTGAAGGTCTGACGATTCAATGCATCTTGAATTCTTCTCTTTTGATCCTCAATTTTCAGTCTCTCTTCTTCAGCTCTTCTTTGAATTTCTCTAGCGATTCGTGCTTCTTCATCGTCTTCCAGTTGTTGTTCTTCCGATTCTCTTTGTAACCTTGCTTTTTCTTCTAAATCTCTTTTATGAGCTTCAACGAAAGGTTTAAATAATGCGCATTGCTTGTTAAGGGTAGTAACGTAGTCAAACATGCAATCAGCTTTACTTTTATCACCCAAAGTTTGCCACGCTAACCTACAACAAAGAAATGGTTTTACACAAAAAAGTAAAGAAATAATTCCTCACAATCCTTCCATTTTTGATTACTAATTAGGGGATTATAATGAATTGCCGTACCTCCTATCTTTACCAATTACATCTAGCATTCCCACAGGTGGTGCTGTACTTTCTTCGTATTTTCCTGATACAATTTGACAGGTCAAGGCTGATAATTTAAGACGCTCTTCGTACGTGAAGTGCACCGCTTTGCCCTGTTTCTCTGTTTAGGTAGATAAAATGATTACTTACTTCTCAACTTTTTGACAGTGACAATGTTTTGTATTCGATTTTAAATCTTCGAAAGAAACCTCGATAGAACGTAACAGCCAAATTGTACAAATCCTTTAGTGAAAATCCCCATTCTGTTAAGTATGGAGAGTTGTCTGGAGATCCAGGCTGGCCATCTTTAACCGCTTTCTGGGACATGATTTCTAAAGTAGGGTTAAATTGTTAGTTTAACTTTAGTAATGTATTTCATCCTCAAACCAAACGCCAACAATATTACGACTATGTAATATATTTGCATGAATACAACTAATACCTTTTTCGTCGGCTAGCTAAAGTTCCGTCTCAGACTCAGACCCAGCGTTTAACTCCTTTACCCCAACGATACTGTCAACTGCACTATAACAGATGATTATGATAGAATTTAGAATCGATTCTGGAAGCTGACGTTGGTTGTAAAACTACCTCCTGTCCTCTCACTAGCCCTCTTACTTTTCCTTGTAGCGTAGAGCAATCAAAACTGCAAATAGCAAATAACAATTGACAATCAACAATGAGCTCGCTCACAATCAGTCAGAGTCAAAACAAAGCACGAAATTGATACGAGTTGGTATTGGTACTTGATAACTTGATGCCACAAGAAAAACCTTCAAAGGTAAAGTCGGTAAACATTGTCTTATGTACTTTTGTCAGTTTTGTCTAAAAATAAGTGAGTGACATTGGCAAAATTATTGGAATTTCGGCATTCAATAATTACTACGATAATCATCATCAAAATCAAAACCATACACTTTTTTAAATACTCTGCTCAAGTATATTGTTTTTGATGAGTGCATTTAGCATTTCATGCGTGTCACCAAATCGTTCAGCAATAGATCCGGTAACTTCAGTGACAACATATGATCATGCTTCACTGTTTACACCCTTGACAGATGACACGCTGACAGCCAACCGTTGACAGTGCTAATATTACAGCTGAGCTAGCTGTCAGCTGTTCCGCATGACATAATATTCAATATTACGCCGACGTCAAACCTCGTCAATTAAATTACATGCAATTTAATTACATTTTGAAGGTTATCACCACTTACCCACCGGCAATTTACAATTAATTACGAAATCCCAACGAACTATCAGACATCAGATGGATGAAGTTAAGTAAAATTCTTAATTCTGTCACAACACAACTACCGACATAAAATCTTGCTCTGTATTACAAGTTCTGCACAATTTCACAACCTTCAAACTTGGATTGAGAAATCACTCGCTAGACACGTCACACGTAGCAAATCACTGATTACCGAAATTACTCAATTAGCAGAGATTACAGATTTGACGGCTCCAATCCTTAGTAAACTTCCACATTGCATTTATTCTTCCGCTGCACTAGTTCGCATGTTCACACAAGCGAAGACTGAAGAAGATTCCACATAATACACAGAACAGAACGTACACAAAAATATATATCTCTCTCTTTTCTTGCAGAAAATCCTTGGGCATATATTTACTCGTTCACGCTGCTGGCGCTGAGGCAGATATTCTTCTTCTTCTTCAATTCTCCACATTCATATGTTCTACTCCCACTGGGATGTCTACTACATGCAAATGAGCTGATGTATTCCTCAACAATCAAACAAGACAAGTCAGAGTGCGATCTGAATCTGTTGTGATGTGAAGCACACGCACAAGAGGCACACAACAGATAAAGCTTATGCATGGATAAGGATAGACAAAATATTCATGTCATCCATCCGTATCTGTTTTCATCCCACAAAATCCAGATGGGATATCTTCTCCAGCAAAAAATAGTCAGACACAACACATCACAGCACAAAAGTTAGATATACAAAAAATAGTTCAACTCAAAAGTGGAGTGCATTCCATAAGTAAACACACATTCAGCATTTTGGCTTTGGCACGAACCTTGATTAGCTTTTTCCAGGTAAATATAAACCTAATTCTGTATACGTGTTCTATTTTCTCACGTTCGTCAATATTGTTCAAGTTAAATGTGGGTCCAAGTCCAACAAACCTTGGAGCAATTGTAATTATAGTCATTATCCCAAACTACGCGTGTGAAATGGAAATGTGAAACCACAGGACAAAGACAGCTGCAAGAAATTTGTGTTGGAGGTTGGAGGTGAATGGATTAGTTTGGTGTTGGATAGAGCCTTTTATTCTATGTAGCCTGCGTGGAAGTGTAATTTGTTAATTTTGTAATTAAATTAAAAATTAATTATCATTTTTTTGTTTGCCAGACACGAGACAGAAAACACAAAGCATAGAAAAATAGTATCGCCACAACTTCAAACTGACAACGTGACGTGTGACCGGACCACCAGACCTCCACCTCCGAAATGATTTCGGAGCAAGTCTGAAAAAGTTCGCGAAGTAAAGGTGAAAGGGTGAAGGTGCTTTTTGAAGACTGCCAACAATACAACGGAATTGATTAGACATGGATTGGATGAGTAAAACAGATGCCTTCTAATTTAAGAAAGGCGACTTTAGCGCGTACCACGAGTTCAATATTTGGAAATCCTTGTCATGAAATCCTACGTCATAAAGGGTTTCTTCGGTGCTATCCTAATATGGTTCCTCTTCCTCGGGATAATGTCCGTCTTCCCCATTCAAAATACAAATCACATTGGGGAAGATGGGTTTCAATCAAACCAGGAGAATTCGGGGGAACTTCTCAAACGAATCGATGTGGCTTTGCAACAAATCCAGGAACTGAAGAGGAACAATGCAGAGATGAAACGCATTCTTGGCGATGCACATCCCAATACATTTAAGTCTTCCAGCGAAATAGACGCAGATAAAGATAGCATTAAAGAAATTGTCCCGCAGGCCGGCGATCCAACGTATTCGTATGAAAAAATGAGGCGTCAGCTAGAAAACGATATGAAGGAAATGTGGTTCACTATAAGAGGACACGCCAGCAGTATTGGACAAACGGATTTTGAACAAATTCAAGATATTTATAGGTAAAATTAGGCTTAGGCTAATCTACTAACGTGTAAAACAAAAGCAAAATGCAAGTGAAAACGAATAATGATATGAATTCTTTCTTCAATTTTTGTAGACTTCTGCGAAGCTATCTTCTAAAACTTCGTCAGGAGGATGGTTATGAATCATACAGAGAGCGAGAGACTAAAGAGCTGTCTAGAATAATGCAAAAGCGAATCCATGATTTGCAAAATCCTCCAGACTGTGAAAAGGCCAAAAAGGTTGTTTGTTCCATAAACAAAGGTAGGTGAAACATTTCTCTCGATTTTCAAATCTAAATAAATACAAGATCGATGTAATGCCGAGCTGTCAAACCTAATATTGTACTACTTTAATTTTCAGGATGTGGCTTCGGTTGCCAAATTCATCATGTCGTATATTGTATGGTCGTGGCTTATGCGACAAGCCGCACGCTAATATTAGAATCAAAGGGATGGCGATACAATAGACAAGGCTGGGAGAAAGTGTTTCTACCATTAAGTGAGGGGTGTACAAGTCCATCTGGTTCATCGAAAGCGGACTGGGGATGTACGTCTTCGTGTACATAACAAAGTTTTTTCTGCATAAATATAATTAAGCCCAAATCTTAACGAGGAAATGTGCTAATTTTTCTACAGCCGGAAACCATGATGCCCAAATTTTGACATTACCAATTGTGGACTTTATGAAACCCAGACCACCATTTTTACCCATTGCGATACCTTCGGATATTGCCGGCAGGTTGGAGAAAGTTCATGGAGAGCCCCATATCTGGTGGGTTGGTCAATTTGTTACATTTCTGCTCAGAATGCAACCTCAAACGCAGGCGTTGATAGATGAAGCAAAATCGAAAATGGACATAAGTTCTCCCACAGTAGGGTACGTTGTGTTTCAAGTTTCTGCTTCTCGTAATATTGTTGTAAGACTTGTAAGATTGATCTGTTATGCTCAGTTCATCCAAACATTTCTCTATTGTTGATTTTGAAATAACCAATTTTGAATATTATCGGTCTAACGGTAACGGCTTTCTATGTTGTATATAAAGGGTACATGTGCGTAGAACGGACAAAGTTGGGACCGAAGCTTCCTTTCATCCTTTGAAGGAATACATGGTGCATGTTGAAGAGTATTTCTCTATAAGGGAGAAAATAGAGGGTCCTGTCAAACGACGAGTATTTATTGCTTCTGATGACCCCAACGTTATAAGCGAAGCCTCAAGAACGTAAGCCAATAAACTAATAAGTTGGATTTAAAAATTATACTATCTAAAAGCACGACTAAAAGTTAAAACAATATTACTTTA
This sequence comes from Heteromurus nitidus, assembly GCA_034687055.1. Classification (NCBI taxonomy): domain Eukaryota; kingdom Metazoa; phylum Arthropoda; class Collembola; order Entomobryomorpha; family Entomobryidae; genus Heteromurus; species Heteromurus nitidus. Next base: position 42,796 of record JAQFZW010000179.1, on the reverse strand, counting down.
CACAGGCATGCTGAACCCGAGTGGCAGATAATGGGAGACAGAACTGTGGCACAGTCCGCTTCAGTGGCACAGCGTTACAACGGTCTGATAGGAATAATAAAAGATGTGTTTTTGTTGGCTGAGTGCGACTACGTCGTATGTACATTTTCGTCACAGGTAAATTTCAAATGAAGTTGTAAACTTTTTTAATGTGATGTTTTACGTATACATCACAGTTAAGTATGGTATAAAACATATTGGAGGGTGTTCAATGTTCAATTTTGTGCTTCTGTAACTAGGTTTGCCGTTTGGCTTACGAAATCATGCAAACAAAACATGCTGATGCATCCGGAAGATTTGTTTCATTAGATGATATTTATTACTACGGCGGAGGCTCTGGAACTGTTCAGAGGGCTCAATTTGCTCATAAACCTAGAAGTAGCGGTGAACTGGAACTGGAGGTTGGTGATAAAATAGGTGTAGCAGGCAACCATTGGAATGGAATGTCCAAGGGTACAAATCAGCGAACGAATAGAGTAAGTTTTACCTTGGTTTTTCGTACTAGCCATACCGTATTTATGCTCCAACGAAGTATAACGGTTTCAAATGTGAGTGACAGGTTTGTAACTATATATTTCTGCTTTTTATAGGTTGGTTTGTACCCGTCGTACAAAGCTCGTAACCTTTATGCCAAAGTGAATTTCCCACGTGATAAGTGGTGGTCACAGTCTGGGGAGGTCTGATAGTTGGATATTTCACACTATTTCTAAAGCATGGAAAGCTTCACGTTTAATTCCGAACCCGTTGGTATTGATTATTGTTTTTCGAACTGCAACTTGTAGAATTTATGATACATAATGTGATTTTACGTATTTCTGGTTATTGTTAATTACCCTGTTTTATGTTTATGTGGTATTACGGTAAAAATATTGAAGATTTCACGCGAATGCAAAATCATCCATAATCAGTTAGGCTAACAATAGTTTGCTAAATATTACGTCTGTAAGTAGTAATTGCTAGGCCATCAGTCAGTATAAAAATCATTAATAGTTAGAAACTTTTTCAGATCGCTCATTTACTAAAAAATCTGAATCATTCTACTTTTTAAAATGAAGTAATTAGTTTTGTAGAATTGTAAGGAGCAGGTAGCTGAAAATGTGGGGATTTAATGGATGTAATATCAGCCAATGTTCTATTCCGATCAAATATGCAATTTGCAATATAGGTATTCCTGTCAAAGGCTGATCCTATGAGCCAAGTGACCTTTTCTAGAACTGCCGCCAGGTATTAGTTATTATTGCCAGTTTGAAAGCAGCATCAATAGGGAATTAGCAAATACATATCATTTCTTTTATAAATATCTTTTATGGGCTTGCGTTTGCGTAATTTTTGTGTCCCTTTCATTTGATACTGTATGCCTGACTGGCTGTCGACTCGAAAGAGTATGTTAGGACCAGGCTAACGAATTATAATTTATCCCTACAATTAAAATATTATGGTTGATATTATATCATTATGTTGTTGTACAACTTGTCATAGATGAATCTGTGATGCCTATTGTCCAGTTTATGTGTGCAATAGTTTTGTTAATTCATTCCGTGGGCGGTATCAATGTCAAAAAGCACATCGTACAAGTTTATGAATATATCTATGCATTTAATTCGTTGTATGCTGGTAAGCGTTAGACATAGACATCTATAATTATTGTAATTAATTATGCAAATAATGTTTGTGACTTCATATATATATAGGGATTTTTAGCTTATCTGTAAACACAGTAGATTTTTTCAATCATAATCATGGCTTAAGAAATTAGGTAGAGAAGGCTACATCGCTGCAAGTCATGTGCTTTTATAGAGTTGTCCGCAATCTTGCAATATAACTATGTCTGCGAATCATCTCTGCAGAACAAACTCATGTCTTCTTCAACCTATTTACTCCAAGAACCATATATCACTTATCACTTACTATACGTTTACTTTAATAATGAGAGCGATTTCCAAAAAGCTATGCTAAGTAATGTAGGACTTAACTAAACACTCCGGATGAACATGCCGTGATTTTACAGTTTGTGATATTTTTTATGGTACAAGTTAAGTTAATCTGGTGTTTGTTTCAATGATTTAACCGTAGAAGTGGGACAAAATTATACAACCTTGTGAAATGATAAGTTACTTTCTTCTCTTTTGCTCGTATTTCAGCATGTTGCTATATAATGTAAAATTAATGCAAATACGTCCAATAAGATAAGCGTAAGGTACCTAGGCCCATTCAACTTCTAACGGAGAGGAAAATTAGAATTCTGCCTTCTATGGGTTATGTCACTAGACGTATATAATGATAAAAATGCAGCTAGCTTTTACGCTATAGTTTTGATGCAGATTCACAATATTCATAGATCTTTATAGAGTTCTTGGATTTTAGAAAAGGAAGTGTGAGCTGGTGAAGCGTATATACGAGCTCACGCATTACATTTGTTATCCGCTTTTGTTTTATCTGGAGACGAGGCGATTATATATATAGGTTTAGTGTAGCTTTACGATTTAGATATCCGTTTTACCTAATTGACTAAATTACTACTAATTGAATATAGGACCCCAGAAGTTGTCATTAAGTCAATAATGAAATGACTATATCAGGACCATAGTCTAACAATGAAAAACAAACATGCGCAAAAGCATGTGCAATTTATAATAATGTATTAACTGCAATTTTGAAACTGATTATGAGTGCAGCAGATGCGACAAGAATATAATATGATTATTATTCATGAAACTATAAGAGGTTATGTGTTTTGAATGCTAGGTGTAAGGTTTACTACACTTGCTGTGAATATAACTTGTCATGATATATATTTATTCGGTATGTGTGACAAACGTTCAATACTGTCCATGCAAAGTCAAAATTAAAAAGACCTCTGATATACAATACAATAGGTACAATACAACGTAAAGTTGTAAAGTTCTATGAATTTTTAATCGAGAGCTTAAGCTGCGCCAAAGCTCTTAATGGCTGATTAATCTTTGTTCGAATTCGAATGCTTGTCTAATAGTTGTCTACACCTTCATCTTATTAGATTGCATTTGCATCTTACTTACATCATGCGTATTATTAGGTTTTTAGTGTGATGTGTGGGTGGCGAACAGGTGAATGATAAAAAACTATTTGAGCAGGTGAACACATTCTCCATAATTTGCATGGCTTGAAGAGGCTATGATCTTCCACCTGATGCTAATTTCCATTCGGAAGAAGCCTTGTCATGATTGCCATTCATAAAAACGAACAAAGATGCTTCCAAGTTTATGCACATTCTCAATTCTCTTGAATTCATATTTTCATAGATATATGCTCATACTTTTTCCTATGCATATCATCTCATCATATCCAATTTACACTATCCCTCGTTCTCGTCGTACTCTCGTACTGCGTCGCGTCCTTTCGCACTTATACTCTTGCTTGGCGTTATGCCACAGTCCAGTGTACGAGCTATATACATAAAAGCTTATACATAAAAATGTGTATTTTTGACTTTTCTTCAAGTTAAGCTTTTTGTTGGTGCATTTGTATATTGGTATCCTCCGACTTACAATATCCGATAATCCTATGCGATCCTAATCCAAGTCTATTTTAGAGAAGATCATATAATAGCGCATATCTTCATATTTTAGATTATGTGAAGTTATACGTATACGGATGTGACGTGGATGGTCTATGCATTTTCTTTATAATATTGAATGTACATATCTCTTTTTCGGAAGAGTTGTAGTTACTTTTGTACTCTACTCTCTTTTGAGTTTTATCCAGCCAAGCTAGAGTTGTAAGAGTGGTAGTATAAGAAACGTACTAAGGTAGATACATGATGGGTTGGATTTGGATCGTAAATTCATTTCATATTTAAGCCGACTCTGAAACTAAAATATCCTAGAAAATTTCAGTATTACGCATACGTATGCATGCTTTTATAGGTACGCCGGTGGGAATAATACCAGCACCAGCAAAAAAATGTACCTAAAAGCTTATACACACAAAATGCTTGCAATAATACGGAACGACAGCGTATATTATCGCATCTCGCATCTAAGCTATATCCGATATACGTCCGCGTATACATAAGAGTTAGGTACATTTGAGCAGGAGCAACGTAAAAGCACTTTTTTTGGAAGTGATGCTGATGATGGGGACGCCGCTTCTCCATATCCCTTCCACACATCCACACACAAGCGAGTGCTTTTGACATTTTGTCCTTATTCATCCCTACACCTAAATCCCATTAGCATATACCTAAGCGAAGAGTGGGAAATTGTAATGTCCGTCTCTTCTGTATATTTATCTCCGAACAAAATAAAATAATAGTTAAATTAAATAAAAAAGGTTATTTTTGTTAGTAAAAAAACTGGAGAAGTAGAGAGAAGTTTTTGTCCAGCTTGTTTTAACAAGGTGCAGCTTTTGAAGTTGAGTGGTTCGGTTGGTGGTGAAGGAAAGGTGAAAGGACAAGGCAGTTGAAGACGGTAAGAAAAATAAGTGATAAAATTTACGTAGTTTTACTAATTGCAATGCTGAATGCCAATTAATTTGTGGTAAATTGAGTAAATATTAATTTGATGGAGGGTTGGGGGTGCTTAGGCATTATTGTGAAAAAGAGCGGTGGTATATGTATGTTTGTTCGTATCTCGTTCGGCTTATTTACATTCAGCATTGTTTACATTTTAGATTTGGGTTGTGTGATGATGGTTTATGGTTGATTATTTCTTTTAATTACTTTTAACTTTTAATTTCTACGCAGATTCCCTCTTCAACATGAATTTGACAGCGGAAGAAGTAAACAAAATGAAGGTGGTGGAGCTGCGGGCAGAATTGCAAGGTCGTGGTTTGGATCCAAAAGGGATAAAAGCAGTTCTGGTTGATAGGCTGTTGGCCGCTCTAGGACAAGGAGGTGGAGCAGCAGTAGTGACTTCCGTTGGAAATGGATCTTCAACGGAACCGGCTGCTCTAAACTTATCATCTGGAGATTTAGACGAATCTAAGGGAGACGATGAGGGAGATGGAGGAGTTCCAGCAGAGACTGTGAGTAGTCCTGCGAAATTACCAGTTTGTACAGAAGCTAGCAGCACACAAGAAGAAGACCAAAGTTTGAAACAATCACTTCCTAGTCAGTCGGATGAAATGGAAACGGAGGAAGGAAATGGGGAAGAGGCTGAAGCTGAACCAGATCATGATGATAATGTAGAGGAGGAGGAAGAGGAGGAAAAGGGGGATGAAGATGTGGCAATGGTGGAAGGGGAAGGTGCTGAAGCGAAAGTGACACCTGCAGAAGGAGGTGATGAAGGTGAAGGTAAAGGTAAAGAATCAATGGAAACTGAACAGGAAGGGGATAGTGCAAAAAGAAAAATTGAGACGGTTAACGGCGAAGCATCAGAGGAGAACAAAACGAAAAAACCAAGAACAGAAGAGGCAATGGTGTTCAAGAATGTGCCTCTTATTGAACCAGAATTTGATGAGAATGCAGTTCTTTTGGATTGGTGTACGTACCATTTTCTTAATACTCGTCTCTGTATTCTTTGTGGACGTGGAGTTTCGAGTTGTAAAATATATCTTTTCTTTGTTTTGTGCTTTTAGACAAGTCCGATTTGAACCTAAAGATTTCCACGGAAAATTTCCTGGAAGCGGAACCAACAGTTTATGAAGATTTTCCTTTTGCGTATGCCGGGGTGAAAGCTACATACGGTTTCCTAAAAGGCAAGCTGTCGTTCGAAGTAAAATGGGTCAAATCTTGTGAAGTGCGTTCAGATTTTGGTGACAAAGAAACGAAACATGTCTTCCGCATTGGGTGGAGTGATGTTAATGCGGACCTTCAATTGGGTATGTAATGGCCTGTACAAGTCCCAGTTCACCTACAGTTTAATGTAGATGAATAAGATGAACTTGCTTTATTTCTATTGGCATTATAATTATAACGTTGGAACTTGGAATGAATTACAGGAGAAGACAAACTTTCTTTTGGATATGATGTAACTGGGAAGTTCTACAAAGGAGGTGAAATTCAAGACCTCGGGGAAAGTATAGTTGAAGGGGATGTTGTATCTGCTTACATTGTAAGTCGTAGTTATGTGATTATACAATTTACGACTGCTTGAAGATGTTGAACATTTACTGATTTTGTTTATTATGATTTATTAAGGACCTTAATGCAGATCCTGTGGAGTTCAAATTTGCAAAAAATGGAACACCTGTTGGAGAAGCTGTTACGATACCTAAAGCCGAACTTGAAGACAAGGCTCTCTTTCCCCATGTTTTGGTCCGCAATGTGAAGTTTGAAGTTAATTTTGGAAGTAAGGATCCTGCCCATGAACTTCTTGAAGGATTTGAAATGGTAGGTAAAGTTGCAGACGCGGAGGAACGAGTTCGAGGCCCAACTCGACCTGAAAAGAAGGACGATTGTGAGGTAAATGCGACACATTTTATATCCGACTCGTCCACTCGTCTTTTAGAAGAGTAGATTTTATCCCAGTACTTTTCTGCAACAATTTTAATCATGCTATTTTCAAATTTTGGTCGCAGCTCATTATGCTCGTTGGGCTAGCATGCAGTGGGAAAACGAAATGGGCGAAGGATTTCATTAAGAATAACCCAGAGAAGCATTATAACATCTTAGGGACATCAACTGCAGTGGAAAGGGCCTTGAAAGACCAGTCGATTCTCTCCTCGCAGAAGGCTCCAAGAGTATTTGATTCTTTCTTCATGAAGGCTGGGAAATTTGTGGAACGACTTGTTGATATCGCCCCATCACGGAAGCGAAATTATATACTGGATCAGGTTAGCCTGCATGTTTAAATTGAGTAAATACGAATTGGTAAACTGCAAAATTGCAGAACGATAATATTTAACAATCGTGATTTAAATTAAATCGTAGAGTAAGAGTTTTTCACTTGAAACTCATTTTTGCTACACAGATTTGTTTGCAAATCTCTTTAAGTTAATGAATACTAGAACTCGTTAATCCTTTGATTAAGAACGATAAAGTCTGAGTTTACCAGGAAAGCCGGTGGCAAGTCATCAATGACGTGGGCGGTATTATTCTCCAGAGATATATTTGGCTACTTTAATACCTCAATCAAACCGTAAAAACGGGAAATATGACGAACGGAATGTATTAAGCAAAACGGGGTATTTAATACCTACAAAGCCGTATTTGTACATCATGGATTGGGAAGTGAAACAAGTGGATACCTTCCGTTTTAAAGTGGATATATACCATCAAAGCAAGTAGCGAAAAAGACTTGAAGAATCACACTGGTGAAATAACTACTTTTACTGACAAACCATTTTTAACAGGAGAAAGTAGCAAAAAGTGATTTTTAAAAATTCTGAAACTACATGTTTCCTCCCCATTCCTTTCCCCTCATATCCTTTTCCTGTCTCTGATGCCGATGAATTTCGGAACACTTGATATTGGTGTGTGGTAACAGCCTCCATACTAACTAGGGACCAATTTATGCATCACCTAGAGTGGCAAAGATTTGCCTACTTGAGATTTACCTAATTCACATCGTATTCCTTAAAGTGAAACATTCCCAACTTAATCCATTTTTAGCCATGCAAGAGTATAGCAAACAACCAAGTCGATCGATGTGCATCAATATTTTGAGGAACGTAAAGCACTGAAATGCCAAATGCCTCAAATTGACCGAATTGAATAGATGATAAGAAGAGTGCAAATAAATTTGCTCAAATCAAAAACTGCTAACAATCAAATACTTTCTAAAATTGCACAAAATATAGACAACTGAACTAAATTGTGAATTGAAGCAAACCCGTGAAGTGTTTCGTGTAAGGGCTGTAAATCAGCATTCAAAAAGCTCAAAATCTGATACCGCTACCGTACTCTTGAAAAACAAGAAAAGTGACAGCGCAACGAGAGCAAGTGCACCCTAGCTAACAAGGGTATCAAGTTAACAGTCACGATAAGTACATGACCTGGATGGTTATGTAGACTGATGGAGATGAAAATTCGAAAGTACAAGAGTTCACTAAATGTCACAAATATGACGAATCAACATGTGAATTGAAATTGAAATGATTTTAATCAACACAGAATGAAAAGAATGCAGAAGCTGTGCTCGTTGCAACAAATCGTTAACAACTGCATACCTCACAAACAGTTATGCAAATAACATATTATTATCAATCACCTTTTAAACCAAATCCTTCTGGATGCAGCAAAACCATGTGGTTGATTGTGTTTTAGACGCAAACGTCTTCAGGATGAATTAATTTCAACACAAGAATTACAAGCAATATGCAGTATTGCTAGTACCAGAGCCAATTATATATTCTGGAATTAATGTGACTACTTAACTGTTTATCTTTAAGTTTTATGTAAAACTACGCAATGTGGATTGTGTCGGCATAAGACGTTTAGTAGTTTAGTTTGACAGGATCGATATATATCCTCTTCTTGAAATCTATTGCTTCAAGATTCTTATCATGTGTGTACATGATAATACTGCGACGATATTTTAGCATAAATCAAATGATCAAGTGAAACAGTACAAAATATTAATGAAGCAAGATTTAATTGCTCTTTGTTATTATTAATTCTTTATAGAAAAACTACTTAATCACACTGGGCAAACTTATCATCTCAAAGAAAAAATTTGATTGGTTGTATTATTTAGAGCAATGTTTTACCAAGCGTGCAGCGTCGGAAGTGCGGAGGTTTTGAGAATTTCAGGCGGCGGGCAGTAGTGATCTTACCGCCTGATGAGGAGTACCAGAAACGTATCAAATCTAAAGAACAAGAGCAGGGAAAAAGTGTTCCCAAATCCACCATCCTTGACATGAAAGGTTCCTCCTATTTCCTATGAGAATTTAGACAAAAAACTTTAAAATCTCAATTTTTCTTTCGTTATATATTTCATTTTAAAGAGTAGAAGTAAAAGAAAAGGCAAGAAGGTCGACTCTTTAAAATCAAACTAAAAAGCATTCTTAATCTGCAGCTACACTGCGAAAACCCAAATTTTTCTTTTAATTTCACTAATTTATGTATTGTGTGCTTGAAAACTTATATGCAATGCGTTAATTCATCCTGCAGCTTCGTTCCGTCTACCTGACGTAGGAGAGCTTTTCTCTGAAGTCGAGTTTCCCGAACTTCAAAGAGAACAGGCACAGGAACTTGTTACAAAATACAATAAAGAAGGAGTGGCTGCTGGTTACGGCCGTTCTCCATCTGGAAGAGGAGGTCCTAGAGGCGGACCTAGGGGAAGAGGCAATATGAGTAAGTTCTGAATCTATATTTGACCCAAAAGTTGTTGAAAATGGCCAACAAAATATACTTCGTTTGTGTTCAGGAGGTCGAGGTGGTCCACGAGGGCATCGAGGTGGTCCATGGAGAGGAGGTTACGGTGGCCCCCCTCCAAGAGGTGGACATATGGGCGGATATGGAATGAGACGAGGAGGTCCACCAGGACCGCCCGTAATGAGAATTCCTCGAGGTCCACCTGTCAATATGGGTGGACCACACCGAGGTGGTGGACGGGGAATGTCACCAATGAGAGGAGGAATGAGAGGTAGTGGAGGCCCTCCACCACCACATCAGAGAGGATCACTTCAACCCAGGGGTGGTTCTTGGTCGAGAGGTGGAGGTGGTATGAATATGAACTCTTCCAGAGGACCACCGCCACCAAGAGGAGGAAGGGGTGGTGGTCGAGGTGGCGGACAGATGCAGAGTGGGGGCTCTGGACGCTGGGGATCTGGACCAGGTGGGCCACAAAGACCTAATCTTGGAGGACGCGCACCCCAGGTACTTTTTCAATACAGAAGTTGGCAATTGTACGTGTATTATATTGTATAAGATTCTTAAGATTCATTTTGAAAATGTTACATGATGTTCATAGGGTGGCAACTTTCAGTCTTGGGGACAGCAGGGTAATTGGGGCGGTGGTGGTCGTTCAGGTGGCGGCGGTGGCAATCCAGGCAAGTTTTCTTCTGAAAAATCTTTGATTATTGGGTTACGTATAAGTTACTACCGGTGTAAACTAACTTCCACGTTCATCTTAAGGTTTCGGAGGTGGTTTTGGAGCAGCCGATCCGTGGGTCCATCAACAAGTTCCGGATCAAGGCTTCGGACAGTCATGGGATAATGTTGGAATAAGTAGTGGGAACCGTGGAGGCACTTGGCAAGGGTATGGCGGTCAAACGTTAGGCAACGCTGGAAGGCGATAAAAGCGTTGTTTATGAGGCATATTAATAAGTTTATTTAAGCACCAATTTTGACGACCTACATACACTATAGTTAATGTTCTCACAGTCTTGTGTTTTTGTGGATAAGACATGAAATATGTACAATTTGATAAGTCATCAGCCATTTTAGGTCACCTTTGATTGTACAACATTTCCCATTTTTAGTTTGGTGACGGACTTTACGATAAATGTAATTTAAGAGTTGCCCTCCGCATAAAGAACTTCCTTCCTATCTTGTGGTTTTATGAGACCATATAGTTTCATTATTGCATGAGTAGTATAGAAAATGTTAAAGTTTCATGTTACGTCTTTCCCTTAAATTAGTAATCACACTAATGGTAGGTTGCAAATTGCAACGACAAACTAGAACTTCCATGCGCATTGTGCAGTTGAAATATATTGTTTTTCACAAAACTCTGGAGACATAATATGAATACAGGATATTGGGGCAGTAGTTTACATTCTATGAAATACATAAAAATATTCTTTTATAATTAATAGAATGATTACCCTTGTAAATACATATATCAGTAAACAAAACAAAGTTTAGTATGTAGATGATTTAAGTGTAATAGAATATGCTCTGGTCTCAGTTAATTCTGTAGGGGTATGTAGAATCCGCGTTTTTAACATAGCCATATAGTAATTATTATGTATGTTTGTGTAAAAATCTGAACGTCTATAAATTATTCACCAGTGAATTTTGATTCACTTCGCTCGATCTGTCCGTACGATCAAAACCAAGGAGTTTTGTTTGATTAAGGAATTGGATTCAACTTACAGTTATAATGTTAGGCATAATGTAAATACTTTCACTCTTTAACCAATGTGAAATACAAAATAGGTATGATGAAATGTTCCGAATATAATAGTACTTTAAATTGTATAAATCCAAAAACCTATTACATGCAAACTACAAACTTTAGAACAGCAATACATACTTTAGGGTGAGGTGAGAGGATAGAAACTGATCACTGTATTACTAATAATGCTATGTAAGGAAAGGAATAACTAACATCAAAATTAGATACTTTTTCATCGGAATTGATGGCAGCAACTGGCATAAATTACACGGGCACGATGTTGGTAATGTATGAGATGAGTTGTGTGATTGTAAAGAAATAAATGGAATTGGTGTTTTAGAAATTCTTTCCGGGTTTCAATTTCATATTTATTTTGATTAGACATTCTTGAAAATATTTCTGATGATCAATTATTAAACGGTATTCGTTCACATGGGTTTAAGCCATATACAGCTTCAAAACTGGTAATTGAAGCCCACGCCATGCGTTCTGTGGTGAATCCGATACCAATGTTACCCTTGTTATCAATGCAGATAGCTCCTCCAGCACCTCCAACTCGTTTCCCCATATATTTCAAACAGTCCCTGATCGCTTTGTTAGGGTGAGTCCCTGACAAAACAAGGAAAAGGGCATGCAAAACTTGAAGGAGGCTAGGACAATGTAAAATATAACTGTTTGTACCAACTTTGAGGTTTCAAACCATACCTTGTCGACATTCTTCAATGATACGACTCGCTAGACAGATTTTACTAATTGATTCGCCATGTCCAGTGCATGAAACTGCAGCAGCTTCGTTGTCAGCATAAGCTCCACACCCGATCAACGGAGAATCTCCAACTCTGCCAACCCGTTTCGCAGTGATTCCTCCAGTTGACGTGGCTGCAGCTAGCAGTCCAGTTTTGTCCATTACAACACATCCTACTGTTTCATGGCCAGTGACTTCATCATCATGAGCCCCTTCTGACCCATTCCTATCCGCAAATAATGTTTCAACAGTGGACTTGTATTTCTTCAATCTTTCCCAGGACTCAATTGCCTCCGGAGTAACAAGGCTTTCCATCGGCACTTTTGCAATGCCACACTCCTCCGCAAATGCGTTCGCACCGGGGCCAGCCAACATTACATGTTCTGTCCGCTCCATAACTTTTCGAGCCAGTTGCACCGGATTTCTTATTCGTTCCACGCATGCGACACTTCCAGCTCGTAGGTTATTGCCTTGCATGATGATCGCATCAAGTTCCACCGTTCCATCTATTGTCAAAACAGCACCAGTTCCAGCATCAAACACAGGATCGTCCTCCAAAACAGAGACCGCTTTCTCCACCGCATCCACGGCGTTACCTCCATTGCTTAACATGTCCCATGCCGCCTTCGCCGCTAATTGCACACCGACATTATTCCGATGTGCTAATGCGTCTGGGATACCCCACGCTCCCCCATGAACGACCACCACAGGATCCATCAAATTTGTAAATGATGTGTATCAAATTTATCAATCAAATTTTATATGTATCAATAATTTTACTTTAATATTCGTAATTCTAACTACGGTTAACAGTCCTCTTGGCACAATTTACAAGATTTTTGTAAAAATAATTTATTTTTCTACCAAAATATCCAAGCACGCCATTTATCACCACAACCGAGGTGGGAGTTGGCGAGATCTCTGACTACAATTAAATTTGATATCTTATGTAACCTCGTCATAATGCTACATGGCTGCGTCCAGGTGCTGGTCTATTTGTTTCTGTGTTGCTAGCAATTTATCAGCTAAGCGATCCCGTCTCCGTTTAAGAAATCTTAGTCTTAACTCTTTCGTTTTGTATCCAGCTATAAATCCCACTACGAAGGTGATCGCGATGATCACTCCAACAGCAGTACTTCCCCTGGACATCTTATTAGCTTAATCTTGGAGATTATCCGGGATCTTGAAGATGCGATGAGATGAGGGGATTACAAAATAGTATTCATTTGTCATGTGGAGGATTGGAATAGTTTTAATCCTTTTGTCCTAGCTTTGTTTAGCAGAAATATTCACGATTATAGATAATATCCCCCAACCCAGTTAAGCTTCCACCCCTGTTCACTGTTTCTGCGGCCGCCGGTCCTCTCTTGGTCCTGAAAATGATTATAATTTATAATCAAAAGTATTTATGTAATTCTTAATTCTTATACATTTAAGAAAGTATGCTGATAGAGACGTTAACATCAGCAATTCAGCATGATTTAGCATGGCATGCTTCAGAATAATGGAGCTCTGGAACGCTAAAAGCTTTGTTCTTAAAATGCTTTTAAAACGTTACCCGAACAAACTAGAAATGCATTTATTTTCCAGACACCGTGTGTCCGTCTTGCTCGGTTCCTAAAACTTTTATGGAACAGGCTTCACACACCAAGTCACCAAATCACATTGGTACTAATTGTCGTGTCGCCCTTTCCGGTGATCAGTTTTTAATTAAAAACTAGCAGTTAAACGAACATCGGTGGAAGTGGATCGGTGAATGTAAATATTAGTAAAAACATGTGATTGAAGATATCGCATGTGTGTAACTTGAATTTCTGTCATTTGTCATGTGGCAAACATACATAAAACTTTGTACAAAGTTGGTGAAGGAATCACGAGAGCCTTCTACCTCCAAACTTGGTAACTTGAAGAGATCGATGCCAGCAACAATCTAGAAAAAAGCCCCGATAAAAATGTGTATAAAAAAGTGCTCTCAAAATCCCAATGTGGCTCCCATATGCCGCAGCAAGAGGACCAGTGGGGAACTTGGGAATGTGAAGATGTGCTCCAAAATGTCTATTTGCATCGGCTCCTTGGTATAAGTTGTGCACATTCTACTTCTGGCTCTCTCTTTTGACTGCTGACCACGGCGGTGCAGGTGCTCTCTCTGAAATCTTGCTCTTGGCTCTGGACATCAACTTTCGAACAACTGATCCAAATTTTTTCCAAACCTTATCAACACCATGGCTAAAGCCGGAGTAAGTTAAATAAGGGTAATAGAGGTGACTTGGGGGCTAGTTTTGATTTAAATTTAACGGTGTTTATGCTTGATTTCCTTTCCAGACTTTGTACACATATTGCGAGAACTTCCGGGCTCTCAAGGTTCTCATTGCTGCCGGCTACTCCGGGGCTAATGTCGAAGTTGACCCCAAGTTCGTGTTTGGGGAGACCAACAGGTCGGAGGGGTTCTTGAAGAAGTTCCCGCTGGGAAAGGTAGTTAAATCTGTTATTAGAATTAGGCTAATTAATTGGTGTAAATAGTAAACGTTTGTGTGACGTTTGCTTTGTTTGTTCGTTCATTCGTGATTGCCAATGCTGTCAAATGTCAGATATTATGACTCATCGTCAGTAATGCTGTTTTCTGATGCAATTTTGGAACAATTTGTGTCATATCATGTGGTACGCTAACAACTGATTAATTACACGGATGTTTTGGATGCTGTTTTGGTTATAGGTTCCAGCATTTGAGAGCAAGGATGGGAAAGTATTGTTGTCGGAAGGTGATTCTATCGCATACTACGTATCAGATGAGACACTTCGAGGTGGCAAGGGAGACTTGGAGAGGTCACAAGTACTTCAGTGGATTTTATTTGCGCAGTCCGAATTACTCCCGGCCATTTGCGGATGGTTGTTCCCATCCCTTTCCATCATGCCTTTTAACAAGGATGTAAGTTTTAAAAAATTTACATTGTAATCCTAAGGCTAAATCCTTATTAAGTGTGAAATTTGACTTCACTCAAGATATAATATATGGGTTTTTTCTTTATGTAGCAAGTAGGAAAGGCAAGGTCAGAAACAGAACGGTGCCTTAAAGCCTTGGATGATTATTTGCTGTCCAGAACATTTCTTGTGGGTGAGGGCGTAACTCTGGCTGACATCTCAGTCTTCTCCGTGTTAACCGACCTGTATAAGAACTTGTTGGATGCGGACAGTAAGAAGTCCTTCATCAACTTGAACCGGTGGTTCGACACAGTTCTAAATCAACCCAAGGTGCAGGGAGCTATCAAGAAGTATAACTACAACTTCTCTTATTGCACAACTCCTGTGAAATTCGATGCGGCTAAGCTTAAGGAAATTACTGGAGGTTAGACAATATTACACATCTTTGGTAATAGCATTGTGTTTGAGGTTCAAGGCTCAAGTTTTTAACTCTTTCTATAATTACACCTAACAGGAGCTGCAGGAGGAAAGGATAAGAAGCCGGAAGAAAAGAAGGAAAAGAAGAAGGAGGAGAAGAAGCCACAACCCAAGAAAGAAGCCGAACCTGCTGAAGAATTAGACGAAGCGGATGCAGCTTTAGCTGCAGAACCAAAAGCCAAAGATCCTCTTGATGCTTTGCCAAAGGGGTAAGTCTTTTTGATGTATCATTTTTAACTTAAACTCAAGCTAGTGTTGTGTAGGGCAATGTTTCGTTTTGAAATTAAATGATTCCCTAATGGTCACTGCTAACAAATAATTTTTTAAACTAGCTCTTTCGTCATGGATGATTTCAAGCGTGAATACTCCAACAAGGATGTTTGCGATTCGATCCCTTACTTCTGGAAGAACTTCGATGCAGAAAACTACTCAATCTGGTTTGGCGAATACAAATACAGTGAAGAACTGACGAAAGTATTTATGAGTTGTAATCTCATCGCAGGTAATGCACACAAAATCTATTCTAATTGTGTTTGATGGCGTTTGCATATTTGCTTTGTTTTGAGTTTTGATGATTAATGTTAAACCTGGATTTTTAAAGGCATGTACCAACGATTGGAAAAGTTGAGGAAGAATGCATTCGCATCCATGTGCTTGTTCGGTGAGGACAACAATAGCACAATTTCGGGCGTTTGGGTTTGGCGTGGCCAAGATTTAGCTTTCACCCTCAGCCCCGATTGGCAAATTGATTACGAAACATACAGTTGGACCAAGCTGGACGCGAAGTCACCTGAAACAAAGAAGATTGTAGCTGCTTACCTTGCATGGGAAGGCACTGATAAGAAAGGCCGGAAGTTTAATCAAGGAAAAATATTTAAGTAAAAAGGAAACCCACGCATTTTTTGTCTTCCTTAAGATTTTTTGTTCTAAATAAATAAAAAACCAGTGAAACAGTTTCTTACTTGTGTTTTTATGTAATGAGGTTTTATTTTCATTAAAAATAAGTGTACGTGCGAACTGATACCGAACAGAAAATCGGATATTTAGCTTTAGCTTAAAGTTACTACTACAAGTAGAGTATCACAGATACGGATACACGGCACTTAACACTAAATCTGCGACATTAATGAATACTTAAAACTCTTCTAGAAATACCACTTCAAAATATACCTATTTACTGTGATGATGTGTAACTTGTGATGACTGATGGAGAATGACTGAAGATTAAAAGATATGTTCAGTTGTTTTACTGAAGACTGCATTGCCTTTCAAAGGGAGGATAATATGACTTCTACATAAGCCATGCCTACGTGGGAATACTACGAGTAAAGTACAACTAGGTTCTTACCGCTATTTTACGGAATGACAGTGGAATATAACGCTACTTTTTGTTAATTACAAGGAATACAGGAAATATTAGAAGGACCAAAGTCAAAATTAAGCTTAAAATATACATAAGGATATATTATGCTCATATTTCTTTAAAAATAAGATTTCTTATAGTTCAGATTTGACCAGCTATCTAGTTATTCATGTAAAATTCATCAAGTATATATTTTAATATAAGCATTACATTCCGTTTTGTAAAATATGATACGCTGCACCAAGCGCCCAGCTTATCTCATGACCACGAATTTTCTTAAGTGCCAGAAGTGGAGTGGATTTGGCGAGTCCATAACCATTATGTAATAGAGCTCCCATGTAAGTCAGGTCAAGGCAGAGTAAAGGAAGGTCGGCGTTTATGGTTCTGCATGCTTGCTTGCCAGCATCAAAGTAGTGTTGCAATGTAAGTTTTCCTCCGTCCAGTGGATCTATTTACAAATATTTAAGGTTGAATATTTAACTGGGATGTTGAAGAGAAATTAACTATGTACAGTATGTATGTGTACTTTTGTAAATCAACTTACTGATTATATCTGCCTCCGCTGCTCTTTCAAAAAAGTACGAAAATACGACGATTTGCCGATTAAGATCTTTGGACTTGACAACCCCACTTTCTTCTATGAGCTTCACGATTGCGTTGTAACATTCATCCCAATCGGCAATTGCTTCACGTCTGTTAAATCCGTTGTACTGCACCTTTTCAAACTTTCCAGTTTGGGCACCCCTAAAATTGTCGTTGAAAGACAAAATATTTGTGAAATCCATGTTTTTTCTTGGGAAAAACGTGTGAACTTTTATGGGGAACATACTTGACAGTATACGTGACGCCCGCGTATTTCCATTCCCTGGACACAACTGGGTTGACGCACACACTTTCTAGTACTGTAGAATCTGCGTCAGTCTTGTTATACGATAAAACTGCTTTCCGAACAGATTGGAGTCCTAGGCCCAGGTAACTAAAAGTACAAAACTCAGATTACAAACCTCGTCATAATTCTTAGTTCATCAAAGAAATTGTTTTCAAATTAATGCTAAAGCATTTTACCTATGCGTATACAATGGCACTTGATGGTGGAACAGGCTAATATTTTGGATGTCCTCCTTTGGATACAGGCTTAGCGTCTCAGGAGATGAAGCAACTGTTATCTGGGTTGACCCTCCACCAAGGTCCAATGCTGCTACAGTTTTCGCAACTTGTCCACCAATGCGATCTGTCAATAAACCAACAAAGCAGTCCAATGTAGAAAAATGTTCTTTCTGTTAAATGATTAAATCTCTATCTTTAATCCAATATTGGAAAAGAAAACAATTTTATCTTATGTTACCCAGAAGAAAGTTTACAGTGAACCATGAGAAAATTCCTTCGTCTACGCCATCCATGATTCCAACGGCATCTGCACTTGTGAGGAAGCCACTGTTGTGAATAACGTCTGAAACCTAAATATATATATATTTGTAGATTTTAAAAACAAATAAATCTCTTAACACAGAATAAGAAACAATTTCTTACAGCTGCTAAGATTGCGTCCGCTTTCTCCTTTGGCAGCAACCGAAGTCCAGCAGTTGCTTTCAACGAAATTGGCGTTGAGGACCATGCCTCCTGTGGAATAAAACGCTTTGCTTCTTCTAATAATGGTTTCAGACTATCTGCCCCAATTGTTGGGTTATCTGCGTAGGACGAAAGCCCAGGTTTCACTTCGTGGAAAATACCATTCTTCAGCTTCAGACTATTATCTATTTAAAAACCAAAATCCATAATAGCACATGAATTAAAAACCTGCATATCACCGTTTTTACACAGTCAACAAGTTAGATTAAATACATATATGCCACTTACCTTTCAGACTTTGATGGAACTCAAATCCTAATACACGAGTTCCTGTCGATCCTGCATCAATAATTACTGCGTACGTCAGCTTTTGAAAGCCAAATCTTAAATGAACATTCTCATCCCACCAGTTGACACTATGCGATGTGGTACTTGAGCCACTGAAGACAACCGTCCATAACACTAAACCCACTAGACATATCCCAAGGAAATATAGGGTACGTTTTGATGAAGGTCCTCGCTTCATTCTGGCTCCTTTTACATGCTCGCTTGGATCACTTCCGGCTAGTTTCCCCTTTTTGCTGGAACTCCCATTTGTTGCTGCACCTGAACTCGTTCTGTCCCGGTTCCGGATAGTGTGGTCGTTGTCGCTCATTCTGCGAAAACAATTCCAAAAATCATTCTCAATTAATTTCTCTAAAAATTTATCATATCAACATTCAACATTACAAGTTCCACACACCAAACAGGACAAGATTAAAAATCATACTTAATTCTTTAGAGCACATTTAGGGTGATGGGGTCAGTCAGTCACAATTTCACGTTTTGGACTTAAGTGTGACCTGTGGGAGGGGACCTGACAACACTGACACTCAATGAATGAGGACTGGAGACTGGAGAAACGTGAAGTTGGAAGTTTTAGTCACAAGACAAGTTTACAACACAAACTAAAATTAGTGTTAAATTCTTCAGAGAGAAAGGAAGATTTATTAGTATTTATCCAGTGGCAAATACGGAGTCGTACCAATCCAGTAAAAACCCATCAAAACACTATAAATTTTCAATGTGAAATGCTCAACACAAATAACTCTTGCTCGTCCACGTTGTCTTTTTGGTGAGAAATGAGAAACTGGAACCAAAAGAAAGAGAAACACCGGAGGCTAGCACAGCTCAATTACAGCTTACAGCTTGGGCATATGATTCATTCACATTTCACAAGATTCACAACTCATCGTCAGAGATCAAAACAAGATTTCGATAGCACACACACGTCTCTCACACATCCCTCAACCCAACTTGGTATTTGGTATATAAAGAGAAATTGGGGATTATTATGTAACACGCGCTTCTTCCTCTTCACATCATCTTTGCAATTTCCTTATTCACATGTTATGCTTTATGCTCTACTTGACTTTGCTATAGCGTGTATGTAGCTATACTCTCGGTGTGAAGATGTGAAAATGTGATGCACAATGCACAATGCACACTGTGTGCACCAGTTTCACAAAATTATGTGAAAACTGAGAGAAATGATTATGATTATGATGCAATTTAATTTGACAATAGCTCACCTTCGAGTAGTCGAAGTACTTTTAAACTCAACTTGTGACTTCTGTTCTGTGTGATTCCAGCAGGAATAATGCTCGTTGAGATTTTTAATTGATTTTAGACTTTAACACCGATATGATTGAGATTTTTTTGACAATATAATGCCCCACACAGCACTATACAGCTAAAAACTCCTAGGATCGGAAGACGGATTCGATGTGAAGATCGCGAGAAGGCCCACATTACAAACAATTGACATCTTTCATTGTCTGTGCTTTTTGTGCAGTAGACTGCTTTTACTTCCCCTCGTAAGATTCGTAAGTAAAAGTAGTTTCATGCAAGATTCATGTGATTCAAAATTACATTTTTCTCGGGATTGTTTTTCGTTCGTTCTCTCTTGTCCTCCACAAACAAAAAAATCGTTGATACGAATCCATTAAGCATGCATAACTATACGGAAAAGAAAGCACACGTGTTTTTGCAGTTTTGCCAATTACGATTTATCTTTGCTTTCCACTTTCCACATGCGCATAAATATGTGTGCAATGTGCAAATGCATGTGTGTAAACGAAAAGGAGAAACCAATGACGTTTTGAGGTTTGAGACTACGACCAGACTATGACTATATGTGCTTTCCTATATAAGTTTTTTGACGTTACTACCAGCCATGAAGGAATTCGCGAAACAAAAGCCATCATGTAAATATGCATGGAATCAAAATAGGGATTCACTCACTCGTTAGTCACATTCTGAAAATGTTTTCAACCAATTGTCCTTCAAATCCCTTTTTAGAACTGGTGAAAACGTGAGTTATACGCTTTACGCTATACGCATGATATGATGTAACGTTATATCCCACATGCATATTGCATGCAACATGCAACTGCTTTTTATATCTTCGAAAGTACATTAGTACTTCCCAAAATATTTAAATCGAGAAAATATGTTCGTCGTAGTGAACAATTCTTAAAATAAAACACACGTACTATTTCTTATTAAAATTGCATGAAGGTGACTTAAGACTTTTATGATGGAAGGGGAGCATTCATATTATATTTCTTGGTAAATAAAATGTTTCACTTACTCAGAGTTGCAGGAATAATATTCATCCTTGCTTTACAAAACTATGCGATAATATTTATGTATAATCACTTACACCATTTTCGCAAAAACAAAATGTTATAAATATAACGTAAGCAGGTAAGATTTACGGTGAAATGAAATTATCAGTGTATATTTTTCACACAGCTCCACAATCCACAATTCTATCCAGCGTGAGAAATCTACGAACGTCTGGTTGTAATTTTGACGCTCTTCAAAAAGAAGTTGAAAAATATAGGCACCTCTTTATAGCGCCTGAGTTTCGTGTAATGGAACGTCTAAGAGATTTTATATAGCGTTTCGAGTAACGGGAATTGAGTTTATTTCATGTGGTTGTACGGTTGTTATATCCAATACAGTATGTGAAATTATAAAGTTAATTCACACACTTGCATAAACCTATATAGTCTTCGCAGATGTTTAGCTTGGATCTTTTTTGTTTCTGATCAAACACATGTGGTAAGGTAAACGTTGGGTGGGAATAATCGGGTCCTAGTAAAATTGTCTGACTTCTTGATATGAGTTTAGATTGGCAGAACGCTATAATATGTTATGCTTATTTTTGTAACACGTACTTGCACTGGCAATACTTGATCATATAAGAACGAAGTATTTCTTGAACAATATTTCGTTAAACAAGCATTGTTATTTATTGTTTAAAAACGTGCACATCAATGTATGTTGGCTATATACCTTTGTTGGCTTGTCAGTTTGGTTGCGTGTATCTACATGTTTGCATTTCTTGAATGTGTGCAAACACATAAGGCTAGAAAATTGTTCAAAATGATAATTTTCTCTCTCGTTGTTTACAATGCGAGATACTGGAATCAGCCGTATCACAAAACCTGTGCCACGTAAGAAATCAACTTACGATTAACGACATCATCTATAGTCATGCAAAGCACCTCTGTCTTCATCTGCACTTTTACATGAAGCTGCATGGCTGCATTTTTTCATACAAGTACGATATACCTGATGAGATTCATGACGAGATGAGCAAATTAGTTAGTTTTGTATATGCATGAGTCAGGAAGGAGACTTTACTTTTATGATAGCGTGTTCAGAATCAGAGTGCTCACTAATGATCTGCTGGTTGTTGTCCCTTTGTTCCACGTGGCACCTATCCATGTACTTGCTAAGTTTTATGCTATCTGAAATTAACACACGGACTTGTGCCTGTTTTACGATACGAAATTCTACTAATTCAGATAGTTTCGTCTTGTCTAACGTTAGTTTCCTACTCAATACTCACTTCAGTGTGCTCTCAAATCTCAGTTATAAATACAATGAATGATGCACATCGCTCATGCGTGTTGCCCATTGCATTGCAAACGATAAAAAGCGTTTGCATATATGCGTTGTATTGTAACGTTGTATGTGTCGTTTGGCTATGGTTTAACACATCGCTGAGAGCATTTTAAGAATAATCCTCACTGGACTGGATGCACTTCTGCAATTTGCTTAATTCTTTCTTCTTCCTTCCAGAAGAATAGCTTCAAAAGTAATCATCTCATACACATATAGTGCTTGGATTTTGATACAAGTGCTAATATGAATATATTCCACCCAAATGAGAATACATTGTTATAGGCTACTTCCATTTAAGTACCTTGATTTTTCAGGACTTTAGTTACTTTATGTGTGATCATAAAATTGGGCAAAATCTGATACACTTGGACTGGGAAGATATTATATTAACATCTCTGGAGTAACGCAGTAACGGTCTGTCCTCAACACGTATATGTGCAGATGTATGTCTTTGAGTCAGTCAGTGTCAGTACAAATGTCATTTGTAGCGATTTGTAAATTCTAATATGAAAATAGGTGCATACTTACGTTGAGAATTTGGGTTGACAGATCCAGACGAGTATTCTCAATTCGCTGTTTGAGACTGGTTGCTTCTATATATTGTGTTGTCTTCTACACGGGTCACTCTCGAAAGGGTGTTCAATTATTCTAGTGGAATATCCTCCCTGATGTTTAGAAGAACACAGGTCTACGAAAAATCTCCCGAAGGTTTCGATTGACGAGCACCGACTTATGTGAACATTTGTTCCACTCACGAGTGTAATTGTCTAAGTTTCTGAAGTAATAAAACCTTGAACGTTTTTTGCATGGACACATCGGCAGCCTACGCATGACTGCAGGAATTGAGAATCATCATAATATATAGTCGGCCACAATATACACAACAGATCGAATACAAGATGAAGAAATGACATTGACGAAGGATACTTTTTCATACATTAACTCAACTCACACGTTCTGTATGTAGAACTTCTCTATTCTGTGATGCAAATACTCGGATATGCTTTAATTGTACTAAAATGATAATATTATGCATAACATATATCATACCATACCAGTATGAAAATCATAACCATTTACTAACAAACACACTTGAAAGTCATGTGCTTCTTGTCCAGTCCAGGACTATATGATTCTTATTCTTATACAAACAATATATCAGTTTATGCAATGCTGTGTCAGTATCCCTTATCAGCTTCTCAGGACAGACAACATATTTCATGCATGCATACGAATATGGGAACGGTTTTTTCAGATTTTGTCACTGGTCCACCAAAACTGAATCAATTGAATTGACAATGTACTAAAGTATTTAACTATATATGTACGCTCATTGTATACAATAGAACTGTTTGCATTTTGGTTTGCATGCAAGGAGATAAGTGATATCTCCTAAATTCACTATGCAAGGTAATGAGTATAATTTTGACTTGCTTTGGAAATCATTTTAAACAAACATAAGATAGTACTTATAATGGGTCAGCCACATTTGTTTAATCTGTCTGTCGATTTAGTCAGGTAACGGTGCAGCCGCAGGTTCTTCGCGTTATCGTTTTTCGTACGTATAAATATATACATACCATACCGATGTTAATTGCTAACGTCATCACAGCATGTGACACGAACATTTCCCAACATTGTTTATATATGGATAAAATTGTTTATAACGTTGATACACGAAACGACTTTATTCTATTCATTTGCATTTGCATGTAAATGCTTATATACAGCAGCAGAAGATCAAGAAAAGATTGATTCATAATAAATATAGCATTAGCCGTGACTTAATTAATTGTAAGATTTATAGCTATTACAAATAATAGGGATCTAATGAACTACTGATAAATATGAGCCATGATTTTATGATCCGATCCGCATATCTGCCCGCATTCCAGATCCCTACCCTCGCACCCGTTCAAAGGCTCCTGCAAATCTGCAATATTTGTTAATTTATACCCAACATGAATTTAGTTAGTTTAGGGCCAGTGCAAAGCAAATGCGCCGTATAAACTCAATGTAAAACATATTCTGCACTCAGTCCGCTATAGATTTCATGGATTCGACAGACCGGAGTAAAACTTAAGTGCATTTAATCTGTTTGCCTGTGTTAATAAAACTACATCGATGTTCCAAATCTCTGTACTTATGTATGCAATTGTAATAGTTTGCACTTTGCGTGGCTCATGTAGATTTCAGAAAGCTCATGATTAGAGGTGTGCGATAATACTTCATGTACGAACTAATTTAAAATGACAAGCATAATTTAGAAATATATATATCTGCGTTTTCTCTGCTTTAACATCCAGTTTCCAGCAAATTCGGTCACAGTTCATTTAAGGCGTAACAAGTGAGTAACAACGCATACATATTATTATACACCTTTTAAAGAACTGCAATAAATCTAATCACTACTGTAAGCCTTCCACTCCACTGGCTTTAGTTTAATTTCGCCAAATTGTAAAGCATCATTTTTTATGGTTATGGACATTTTTTTTATCTAAATGCATATTACATGGCTGTATCGCATGAAAATGAAATGTGCCTATTGTATGTATGTGTGGGCATATAAAAAAGTCTTCAAAGTTGTCTTTTAGCCATCAATGCACATATAGCATATTATTAAAAAGTGTGATTTGACAACATCTAGTATACACATACCTAATCTTATTATCACACCAATACAACCTGCCTTTTACGCTTACAGCTCAAAATTATATACCTAAGTCGATATTTTCGCAGATCGATCAATGACATGCGCCTACACTCGCAGGTTTTGTTATACCATACTGAAGGAAATCAAGACTCCACAAGTGTAACCGTTCTCGGCAAGTTTTCCTCTAGTGTACATTCTTCATCTCATTCTCCTCTCCTCATCGCTTGCCAGTCCTCGGATTTGTCCCAGTCCCGTGTACATGTTGATTTCACTTTTTTAAGGGTGAGACTACCAGGTTTCACTCGAATTTCCTCAACAAATGCTACAAAGATTTCTCAACTTGTCACAATGTGATGTATATTAAAAAGACTATATATGTCCTGCTGCATAGAAGAGAGAAAGGGATACACACTTTTTTGGTACAATACCAGTGGGAGTGAGAGTGACACATCTCCCTTCTTTGACGATATGCATTGCATTCTCATCTCGATCTAGATTGATCACATCTCACATCTCAATTCAATATTGAATCATATTCTGACATTGGGAAATTCATGTAGGAGTCCTTTCACCACTACTTGTGATTTTTCATCAATATTCGCAACTTGTCTATATATAATACATGCATGTATCACATTTGAGAAGCATTTTTGCAAGTCTAAAAAATTAAGGAAAAATGTTGATACAAGCTTTCCTCTAATAAAGTTATTCCATTAAAGTTTAAAGCATCCATCCTATATATTTCGCATTACATTCTATTCATATTATTACACGTTACATTTTTATCCGTGTTTCATACAATTTTCGTAGTGAGAGGTGTGGGCTCCTTTTTTATATTTTTTATTATACACGTTCGCCCGAACACGAAGATGAGAGAGTGAGCTGCGATACGAATTGTGCATGCAACATATACAGTTTTTGAGTTTGCGAGTATGAGTCAATTGTGAGAGAGGATGAGATATACGAGAAATGGCACACGAAATACTACTACAACAACGATGCAATGTACCATTCACGTTGGTTGGGATATGGAGAATGGACAAGTATAAGGATATAAGGAGAGCACTCCTACTACTTCCCAATGCTTTTTTTTCACCCAAAAGAAATCTCGTTGTTTATGGTCTCTAAAGAAGTTTCCCAACTACACCTTCGTATATTCCTCTGCATTTGAGCCCATATAGTGTGTATGTATATCCTTTGAGTTTGAGCAATTTGGGAACACATGTACATATATGCATATACCTTGGGGTACATGGAAAAATATAAACATACCTCGGAGAAGTTTTTGGGACACATACGCGTATGTTTGCACACGGGAAAATACCTTTCACAGAGTGCAATATTATACTCTCTCTCTTACTCTCTTCTCTTTGCTACATTTACACAAGTGTGTGCTGAGCACAGAGCAAACACAAATTTAAAAAATCACAGGAAAAAAAGTTGAGCCTAGTCGGGGGAAAAATCAGAGAATATTTATGCAATACTAAACAAATCGTAGTCGATTTGCCAATATAAGCAGCTCTAAGCTCTTTGAAAAAACTATATAAAACCCTGTGAATTCTCTACATATTTTTAGAAAAACCTGGTGAAAGTTGGAGTATATACACTTTGTATGAGTCAGGTGCATCTCAGCAACAAACTTTGTAAATGAACTACAGACTTTGTGACGCCTATCCTTCCGCACACAAAGTAATCAAGAAATCAGAGATCCATCTGGAAAAAATCACTGTAAGTAATTTGCAGAATAGAGAAATTGATTAAATACATGAGATCTGAAACTTAAGTGGATACATACATGTGTGTGTGAAAGTGTGATTTATATAACGGAGCTTTTCAACTATCCCTTCTTGTAGTCCACCAGAGTGTGTAATACGCTTGGGGAACCTTATTAGAAAAAGATTGGAAGTAGGACAAAAGCCAACTTAATCATATATTTATCCTTTTTCCAACTTTGTCCAAAATCACTAATTCAACTTTCTTTAAATTTTTGCAAAAATATATAATATGCAAGAATTTTACTAACAAATCTACACTGCCGAAAGCTTACTTAATTTTTTCATATCACGAGCACGCATGGTCCTCTCTCATTTAATTTCAGTTTGCATCTCTATGGACCATGCAATGATTAATTTTTTTGAAGAAATTACTCATTTCATTCATAACATGATTATTTTGCCAGAGAAACTTTTCACACCGAGTTTACTCAAGTATGTTTTTTACTCTCTTTCCTCTGCAGGTGCTTGGAATCTCCTGATCAACGTGGAGTAACAAAAGAGGATCCTCTCCTCTCGCACACACACAGCACAAGTGAAGCGTAAACGGTGGTTTTTTAGGTGTAGGTATATATTTCTTTAGGGGAAAAGTTCCAGCTCTCCCAGGATTTCCAGTCCTGTGCCACGATTATATAATCATTTAGTGTTTCTCTCTCTCTCGATTTTATAGTCAGAGTAATCGACCATGGTGAGTGAATCGATTTTACAACAACAAAAAATGTTCTGCTTACACAAAAGTTATGACTTTCATGGTCACATTTTTGATCGTATGAAAGCCAGTTTCAGAGGGACCCTTGCCTTGCCAGCAGTGGCACTTTTATGTGGTGAATATCTGTAGTGAAAGTGTTTTTATACCTCTCTCTTTATACATGCCCATGCCCATATATCGCGTAATGCACGCAACGCAGGTAAAAGCTTTCACCTTGAGGGTAAAAGCTTTCACCCCATGGGTGAAAGCGTTTTATAGCTTTCCCTTGGAAACTTTCCGCGAGCAAACGTGTATTTTTGGGTGATTGGGTGTGATAAGCGTTTTATCCAGTCCGGGGTGCAGTTGCGCATGTCTGTGTTAAAATATTATATGTGTGTATATATGGTCTCTTGGTCTTCGTTGTCGCCTCTCGCATTCCATCGTTGACGATGTGCCTTTTGTTGTGAAAGGACCACCGTGAACCTTAATTTTTTACATCTTTTCTGTTGCCCTCGTTGTTAAATCAACCATATTTCCCTTGTAATATTTGCACTTTCTCTCTTTTTCACAGCATACCACCATATTTGTGATTAATGTAAAAAAATCTTGTATTTTGCTGCAAATTATATCTATCCCTTTTCTGAAAGAAACTTAGGCACTTTCTCTGAGGATAAAGTATGTCTCATCCTCCTCCTTCAAATCAACGCCCCAGCCCTACTACACCCCAAGCAGCAGCAAGCGCATTAGCGCAAGTAGTACAAAGCGCGACGACTGCAAGCGGTAAACCCGCCCCTGCTGGGAAACCAGGCACTGCAGTTACCACTGCCGATGGTCACAGTGTGGGGAACGCCCAAGGTGGCGGCTTAATAAAGAGGTCTAAAAGTAAAAATGCCCCAAACAACTCTGCCGAAGTTCCTATGGGTGGTGGTGGTGGTCCAGTGAAAGCAGGCGTATCATCCCCTCCTACGGTGGTGAAAAGTGGCTTGCGACCAGGTGCTAAAAATGTCATCCGAGGCCGAAGAGTAAACTGACCAAACCCCACTTCATCATTCATCATATCATGCCTCCCCGAAATATATCGTCATCATCCCATTTGAGCATATAACTGTTTTTGCAGCTTTGTTGTCTTTGTGTGTGACCAGTGATGTTTGTAGGGCAGAGCAAGGGTTCAGGTGTTGCTTGCCTTATCAATTTTGAAAGTGCTAATCATTTAAATTTTCTTATGTAGGGTAATGAGGCGTCGCTCCAGTCTGAGATGTGCTCCCACTGTATGACATGTTACGTTTTATGAAATTCATTCTTTTAAAACGATTTCTACAAATGTCTTCTCTCCCTTACACCTGATTCTAGACTAAATGGTTTCCTTTTTTCCGATTTTCTATTACAGTTGATCCTGACGAGATCAAGAGGCTAGGGAAAAGATTCCGGAAATTAGATTTGGATAACTCGGGATCCTTGTCCATTGACGAGTTCATGACGCTACCGGAACTGCAACAGAATCCACTAGTACAACGTGTTATAGATATATTTGATGCGGATGGGAATGGAGAAGTGGATTTTAAAGGTAGGGATGAATTTCACATCTTATCGTTAATTGAACATCTTCTTATCATGAATATCCAATGCTCATGCAAAATATTACACTCATCATTCTGTTGCAGAGTTTATACAAGGCGTTTCCCAATTCAGCGTGAAAGGAGACAAAGAGTCAAAGCTCCGATTCGCTTTCCGCATCTACGACATGGACAATGACGGCTATATTTCAAATGGAGAACTTTTCCAGGTTTTTATTTGTTCCAAGCATATATGAGCCCCAGGAGACCTTTGTGTGCTTTTAACTTTTCCTGTAATGGATACATTTTTTACCCTTATTTTCGAACAGGTATTAAAAATGATGGTGGGCAACAATCTGAAAGACACACAGCTTCAACAAATAGTTGACAAAACTATCTTATTCGCGGACAAAGACGAAGATGGAAAGATCTCTTTTCAGGAGTTTTGCAGCGTTGTGGGCAACACCGATATTCACAAAAAGATGGTTGTGGACGTTTAGATATATGCGTGAATTTAAAATGTTCGTTACGTATATTACTAATTTACTATATATCTTCAACAAATTCTACTGTAAATTACTTTAAAAAACACCAAAAACCAAGCAATTCATCGTAAACCTTACGTTATATCCATATATACAAATGCTAATTATTATAAAAAAGTACTTTGCTAAAGCGGAAGCGCAACCAAAAAATCTTAAAAAATCATGTAAGTACTTTAATAGATGTAATATGAACAAAACCGATATGTTATCTTATCTTCAAGTCACGTCTTAATTATAACTAAGCTATATTATATAAGAACTATACAAAAAAGGCATGTAAAGTCATCTTGTCAGCCAAGCGTGTTATATGAATTTTTGCATCATGCTTTAAAACAACACGGATATCAACACACCATCAATATATCTACAGATAAGCTCTTTGATTATAATTACGGGAAAATGTTTCAATCAAATTATATACTTTTCACGTTACAAAATTCTGTGAGATTTTACTGAGCTACCAATAATATTGTTATATGTAAGGTGATCTATAGGTAAAAAACATACAACAATATATAACACACCTAATTACAAAATATTTGTTAAAATATATTTCGTTCCCTTTTCATGTATCACATATTATATAACGTTCAAAGCTTCAACAAAGTTTGTGACCCGTAAGAATTTGCCTTTAACCGTCGTTTTACACAGTCCAAATGACACTACATAATATAATAACATATTATTATACTTAATAACAGCATTACTACTGAAATCATATATCCTTCTCTCAAGATGTTGTATTTCATAAAAAAAACTCTTCGATATATGTATATCCGCTATCAAGTTGTTTCCGAATGCGATATTCATCTTGACTTTTTGAGGTCTGCATTTTAGCAGAAATATTTCAGTCTTCTCCAACAAGAAAAAATAATAATTTTTATTGTTTCATATTATAAGTGTTAGAGTCAGATATATATAAATGTTGTATGTAATCACTGTAATCCAAGTTGTTAAGATATGTGAAAAAGCGATGTGTGAAAAAATATAAGTGTGTTATGTTGTGTGAATTTCAAAATGTTTCATAAAATTGCAAAAAACAAACAATTCCGCAAGGAAAACGGATACTTTTCATTATATTACTCGTACGTAATTATGAGTAAAGATGTTTACAATTACGAGGTTAGGCCCTAAAAATATTTGACGTGTTCAGTACTTCTTATTTAATTCGTCATACAAGTCGCAGCAGAAATTTCCTCCACGAAGTTATAGTGCCGTGGTCCTCTCTTATACCCGTCTCAGCTACGAACTTAACCCTGCCAAGTTTTAATCAAGAATATAATTTATCCAAACCATTAGCCTTCGATACCCCAAACCAGCCTCACGTCCACCTAATGTACCCACATCATGCAATAATTTAATAAAATTGAAGCTATATTTACGAAGTTTCTTGCTGCATAAAACCTTGCCTTGAAGATTTGTATTTAAAAATGCCATACCACAAGGCATGTCAATCAAATGCGAACACACCTTAAACACGGATGCATCCATAAATCAGCGCAAGTTAATAAAGCAATTTGCAACAAATACCGTTTGTGGAAATAGCTCCAGTTTTATTCAAAACATCGAGGAATTCTATCAAAATTAATTTTTAAACTGCTGCTTTCGCAGCGATTCTCTTATTCCTCTCCTCGGCGATAGACAACTTGACACCCTTGCCCTTAGGAAGCGAAACGAATGGTTTGTTTCCTTTTCCGATGATGAAAACGTAATTCAATCTGAAAATACAAAGTTATATATTTCATCAAAAAAAGTTTTCAGTAGTGACCAATTTAACCTAATAAAATTAGCTACATTCTATGTTTTTAATTTTTCGATTGTAGACGCTCATGGTAATGCACTAGTTGCACAAGAGTCAAGCGAAAGTGCGACCGTTGAGAGTCATTTAATTTAGCCTCCTGCTTGATCCGTGACGACATTAATATTCGACTGTCACAGCCTCCGAAAGTGGCATATTACTTATAATATTACTAAACTCTGATTGGCTTTTCGAGACAATAAAATTTACCTAGTGGCAAAGACGTGTCCCATAGAATCCTTGATGTGGACGATATCGAAGGAACCAGGGTGGCGTTCCCTGCTGACAACGGTACCAACACGCCCCAAGTTATGACCTCCGGTGATCATGCAAAGATTACCTGGAACAAAAAATATTCTTGTAAATACACAATGTAAACCAAAAGATTAATTTTCCGATAAGTTAAGTATTTACCCGGTTCAAATTTGATGAAATCAAGGATCTTTCCTTTAGCGATGTCAACTTGAACTGTGTCGTGCACCTTCACCAATGGATCAGGGTACCTAATTGTCCTTCCGTCGTTCGTTACCACAAATGGAACACCCTTGGGTCCAACCGACACTCTCCGAATCTTGCAAAGTTTGTACTGTAAAAACAAAAACATTATAGTTTACTCCTTTGCTACAAGAATCTCTTTTTGTTGTAATATTTTAATTAATTGAAATCAGTAGTATAAACTAATCACGCTTTTTCATTGGATTATGCCTGAATACTTGTAATTCATCATTTCTTGACACTTGAGAAAAAATAAATTCTCCTAATTTAATGTTTACCTTTGCTTCCTCTCCAGTTATTCTGTGGATGGTGAAACGTCCCTTGACATCGTAAATAAGACGGAAGTTCTCTCCGGTCTTCTCAATCTCGACAACATCTACAACGAAACGATCCCATTTAAGTTTATAATTAAATCCATTTTAAACATTTAATTTAATTACAACTAAGAAATTCAATTCGTCACTCACCCATAAACCCAGCAGGGTAAGTGGGATCCGTCCGCACTTTCCCATCAACCTTCACAAGCCGCTGCATGACGATTTTCATCACTTCCGACTTTGTCAACGCATACTTCAGCCGATTTCGAAGGAAGATAACCAAGGGAAGGGACTCCCTCAGTTTGTGAGGACCAGTGCTAGGCCTGGGTGCATACACACCTCCCAACTTATCCAACATCCATGTTTTGGGTGCATGTAAACGCTTCAAATGCTTCTTCGGACCTCGAGCCTATATAAATTCAAGAATAACATAATAATAGCTCTTCAAATCCAAACGATTAAATGATTTAAGTATTTATATTTATAAACAAATTAAAATTAAGTAATTTCCTTTTGTCAAAAAATTCTCATGGCACAGCACAACCACGAACCATGCTTCACTTCTAACCACCCACATTATTATTATTATTCCAAATTAAAACTTAAATTATAACCCTACCCCTTAAATTCTCCACTGCACAACTAATTAAGTAGTAACAATCATTAAATGTTTACTAAATATTTACAACTTACCATGATTAAAAAGTGGTGGAGGTGGACTTCCTAAATTAAAACTGCTGCTCCTCAGCAAAACCCAATGAATTGAGACTGGAAGAATGCTGCATGAAGCTCCCTTCTGCCTGACACACTCACAAGCCGCTGCAGCATGCACAAGCTACTTTAACTTTTCCCGTCAAAACCTTCAGACGACGAGCCTCGTGCTTCTCCAAATCGCCACTAGAGAGCTTCTCGGTGTCCGTCCACAAATGCACTCAACTTCAGCAGTACGGATAAGTACACCCATTTACGGATGTGTATATCGTCCCATGTATTCTTCTCTCAAAAGGTTTGTTTGTAATCTTTTGGTATATTGGCTCATTTGCATATTCTATGCTGTGCTGTGGTAGGAGAAAATATAGAAACAAGAAGTTCATCGTTGATGGCAAGGCCAATCCACAAGAATTCATTTGAGTTCGAGTTTCTGGGAGTATATTATCCTTTTACAATTTTTTGGGGGGTTCTGTACAAAAGTTGAAATCTAAAACAAAGCACAATTAACAAGTCAATTAAACCTAAAGCCAAACAATCGAGATAGCATTTTCCATTGTTTATTGTTGTGGAGTGAGGATTATTTGTGGCATCAGTTTTCTGTTTCTGGGATTTTAAACAGTGCTAAAAATAGCAATCCAATAAACAAGTTGAAAGTCAAAAGTGGTTAATTGGTATTTGTTTTGTTGAAAGTTATTGAACGACCGAAGTTAAAACTACGTGGAGTTAATTAATACACTTAGTTAGTCGTACAGTGCAGATGTTGGAAGTGAAAAAAAGACAGATTTATATTCAATCCAATCCAGCTGATCCAGCCACTTAATCCAGCTGATTATATTAACAATATTTATATTTCAAGTGATCATCATCTGCTGTGTCATTTGTTGTTGTTGTGTTGTTCGACCATCCTGAGCATTGTCACGCAACCAGTGTAACTTACTGCAAGAAGATAAATAAACAATTATTTTTTAAACTTTACTACAATTACTGTCCACCGTTGACCGTCGTGTGTGTGTCACCCAAACGTTGACAGAGTTCGGAACAGAATTTGAATTGTGAAGACAAGCAAGAAGAAATCATAACAAATCACAAATTACCAGGCACAGATCACAGACCTGCTGACAACTTCGAAGAGCAATTAAATCTGTAAATCGGTTAATGAATACGAATACGAGGTCCGTCTCACCTGCATTTAGGTAAGGATGAAAGGAAAGATATGTTGGGATAATGTAGTGAATGTGAATATCAGGCATGTAGAAAGTTCCAAGGCAAAAAAATTTCCCACCGGCCACACCGGCCAGGGAAATTTCCCCTTATGGGAAAAAACAATATTTTGTCCCATTTTTCAAAAAAGGGGGGGTCAAAACCGATTATTTTCCAAATCTAAAAATTTCCCCACCGGCAATGCCGGTGTGCCGGGGAACTTTCTACAAGCCTGGTGAATATAGACTCCCATAATTTCAAATTTGAATTTAATCTGTATGATGGAAGATGGAATACACTGAATGTAGAGAATACACTAGTCACCTAGGCCTAGCCTAGTGCCAATGTCGCTAAACCACTTTGGAAGTTCAATGTTTAAAATAGTGTATTTTATCTTTTCAGGCCCAACCACAGTCAAGGTTGAAGGTTAAGGTGAACCACAAATCCAGGATTATTTCGATTTAAAAATAATCCGTACCGTGAGCTTTGTTCGTGTTTGAACTATATTTCGGAGTCGCATCAAGTTTTTCATCAGAGCAGAAGCATATAAGCGACCTATCATATATCATTCAAAATGTCGGACCCTGTGAATATGTCATTAGGTAATTTTTGAATGCGAATTTTTCTTATTATCTACTAATACTTGTATACACAGTTGAATTAATTATTTTGTTGGTCTTTTAGCTGACATAATAAAAGCCAACAAAGGAAACAAGTCACCTCGTCAAGGTGGCAGCGTCCGTGGCGCCAGAGCTGGACCTAGTCGTGGTGGTCGTAACAATAATCGCGGAGGCGCCGGCTCCTACGGGAGAAGAGGGGGCCAAGGCCAAAACTCCTTCCGTGGGCGGAAACGTCAGGCGGCAGTTAATGTACGATAATCTAAATGATCAATCATCCGACAGCATAGCGGACTTCGTACGTTTATAGTCAGCCACCATGGGATGATTGTCGGCCTGACCCTTTGAGCCCCACAGTATTGGCGTACATGGTGAAATTGATATATTGCCGATCGGCAGACATCAGATTCTGCCATGCGGTCATGTCAACAACGATACTCCAGAAAAGAAGCTGTTGCAACTTCAGCAGATGTCATTACAGTTGTTTGAAAAATGACACGCAGATACACCATGCTGAGAAAGCTGTGATGCTTTATGCCAATACCTTTGTGGGGAATCGTATGCTCGATCCACAAAATATTATGTAATGCGATGGAATGCATATAAATCGGCTGGGGCTCAAAAATTTATTTTCATTTGTGCGAAGGCCTTTGGGAGAGAGGGGAAGAGCACGAAGTGCAGAAATCGTGGGAAGAGAAGAGCTGTGCAGATGTCATAATTACTTCAGTTCAAGCAGCCTATATAGTTTATGTTGTACTTCTGTCCAAAATTCGGAGCCAGCTAACGTTTTGTACATCGAGTTGATTTTAAATCCTTATTAAGATGTCTCATTCATATGGTTTACAATTTCTAAAAACAGAAGAAGAAAAGTCAGTTTTTTAAAATATTTCTGTTCTTCAATAAAGGTGCAAGGACGACGTGGAACAAGAGGATTCGGAGGGACCGGGAGAGGGAGACAGCAATTCTCAAGGGTAAACAACTTAAACAAGTTTTTGAACTCTGCTATATTTAAGACACTAATTAATTCTATGCCATACTATTCGATTCAATTAGGGCGGACCCAACCTAAGCCGTGGTGGAAATGTCCAACGCTTTGTCGGAACCCCGGGACAAGGACGAGGGAGACGATTGAACATCCAAAACAGAACTCGTAATAACAACCGGCAGTTAAGACGACAGCTCAATAGCGCGGGTGGTGCCAATCAAGGTCTTTCCAGACAAGGAACTTCAAATCCTCGCTATTTCACTCAAAGGGTTGTTGTCGGAGAAGGTGCAAAAATTAACCGAAACCAGGCGAGAAGACTACGATTAAATAAGGGAGGAATTCCTGGCCAGCAACTTCCGAGGATTGTACCAAACAAGAATACAAAACGACTTAAACTGGCCAAGAAACGCGTACAGCGTGCGTTACTGGTTAGCAGGAGGAAACCTGCTGTAGGTGTTCAATCGAAGAAATTGGTAAGCTTAATCATTTTAATTTTCAGATTCAGGACGAACATAACATGAATGTAATGAATTTCATGACTTGTGTGTACAGGTTACTGCTAGTGGCCGAGTTGCACTCGTAAACAGTGGGTTTATTACTGTTCGAAATACGAAAGCAAAAAGGATGGAAAGAGCTCTTGTTCAGATGAAGATTGCTAGAGCCCAACAGGCAAGGAATAGAACATCACCTCAACGAACCGTAAACTTACCTGGTACTTCCGCAATGGGAAACAGGGCTATGCGACCCAATCGACCCACTAGGTACAATTGTGCACTTTGTTTTTAGTGGCTATATTCTACTTTAAAGACGTTGAATTGTCATTAATTCTGATCCTCTTCGTTTTATCTGTTGCAGTTCTGTCTCTCCGTCTCGCGCTAGATCTATGGACTGGAACACTCCCATTATCAGAACAATGAGAAATGACCTAGCGGATGAAATGACAAGTGGTCAATTAAATCCAGATATTCAGCGAAAAATCGCTTTCATCCAGAGCCGTTCCAGAGGTGAGCGAGCACCCGTAATGCCAGATTTCAAGGCTCCTGTCACAACTTCCAGGATGAAATTAAGTGATCGATTTCGTTTATTGAGAGACCAATGAAAATCTTTAACTTTGTATTGTAATTTAAGGTTATTCATAGCGGTTCGCAATAGTGTATCGATAAACTAATAGTAGTTTAGTTTTTTGTAGATCCTAAATAGGATTAAAACTAGCATTATATACCTAAATATCGTAACTAAAACGTAATGTTCGTTTACGCTTTGTTTTGTTATTGAGATATCATACTACGGTTGTTAAAACGTATGCATATTCACGAAGTATTCGTTTCTCTTGTTTTGACGTGTTTTCTTGTGTCTTGAACTTTTCAGAATATTCTGAATGTACTTAACTTAAGTTTCGAAACATTTCTCATTTGACCAAACTCATCTGTTGCAGCGTTTCGAGTTACCTCACAATTAACAGTGTTTAACGCATATGCTACATCCCTTCTCTTACTGTAATACAAACGACGATGACTAGAATCAATAACAATTATCGATAGCTGGGTGAATGTACCTAGTGTTAACTGAATGGTAATATCAATATTTCCAAAATATAACTTTGCACATTACGTGATGCAATCAAAAATACTTATGGATGGATTACTATTTAAACTATGTATTAAACAACACGACATGTCGGCATACATAGGTATGGTATATGTTTGTATTGACAATAGCTATTACGTATTATGTTAATACTTAAGTTCATATACGTAGAATTAGTTTTGTTTATGCAATAAATGTTTACTCATTGTCATTGATCTCCATATTACTTTAATGGTATTATTTCCCCGAATGGTTCAAGTTGTAGCCCAGTCTAATGGCCACCGGTGTAGCATCCAAGTTCAGACCAGACCAGACCAAACTGGAAGGGGGACCGGAAACGTGACCTCAGCAGGGATTTGCTTACCCATATGTGATGTAGTGTGTGGTCACGATTGCATGAAAGATCCCATGGAAATTCAATGACGTTCTTAGTAAAATTCTGAATCACGACTCTGAACGCCAAAAACTTTTGTATGATTTGCTGAAAGCAATGAAGTAGGCAAACTAATTGGGAGTTTCAAATTAGTCCACGGTAGATAGTGTCGGAAGATAACATCAAAGTCAAAGTCCGGGTGCACATACGAATCTAGTGGACGTTATCCCTGAGCTGAATTTACTAATCCATCATACGCGTACGGACAGAAAGTTTCAGCTAATTTTTTATTCTGCCTTCTACTAATATTCATGACGCTGATATGCATCTTCATGCTTCGTTTTCAGACTAATTCAACATGACTACTTGCAATCCTATCCCCATAAATATATCGGTCCAAATGGGATCCAATTCCAAACGATGCTCTCGGAAACCTTCTCGTTCCTCCAACTGCGGCGGTGGAGGCGATGGATGTAATTTCAACTGTGGCCCTGATTTGGGACGGCCTGCTTCTGCGTCTGGATCCCAACAAAGGATTCCGAACTACATGAAACCTTTATCACGAACGCCAAGCTACTCAGCAAGAATCAACATTTCTGGAGGAAATACATGCTGTCCTGGACACCCACGTGCAGACTGTTGTCGTGTTCCTTGTCCAGAACCTTGTCTGCCCCGTTGTCCAGTTGGAATTTATGCAGAAAAAACGAAATCCTTGAAACCAGACCGGCAGTATGAACCCCCAGAGACGAAATTCGAGGGGTTATCAACATACAGAGAACATTACTTCATGAAATGCGCTGACCGTTCAAAATCATACAAGCCAGCGGCAACATTTGTTCCATCGGAAGCGCCTTTGGATGGTTTGTCAACTTATCGGGAAGCTTATCATTGCAAGCCCCTGGCACCAAAGGAAGTTCTTCCCTGGGGGAGGAAAAACTCATGGGATCCTTCATGCGCGAAAATGGAGGGTGTTTCCCAGTACAGATTTGATTACAAAGGATGCATGGCTCCGCGGCAACCTTCCTTCAAGCCTGCTAAGACATTCGTGCCATCAGATGCGAAACTTGAAGGAGTGACCACCTATCGGGTTAACTACATTCCTTATTGTCCTCGAGAGTACGACTACGCAAGGCCAAAGCAGTCTGCTAAACCTGTCGGCAGTCCCTCCTGTGCACCTATGGAAGGGATCTCTACTTATCGGAACGACTACTACCCCAAATGCATGATCAGAACGAACAGCCTGAAGCCTATGCTGAAACCACGATTTTCAGATGCAAAAATGGCTGGAATTACTACATACAAAAATGATTACATTCCATTCCACTTTGACAAATGCCCTGGACCGTGCATCCCTGCCGTGATTTATGATCAATGTTATCCTAATCCTTGTCTATTTGGCTGTTCCGGAGATAACGACGAAGCTGAAGCTAAGTCAGAGTGTGCAGATCCATGCCCTCCACCACCTGGGTGCTGTGGACCACCTTGCGGACTTCCTGTCCCTTGTCAACCATTCCCTTATACACCGGGCACTGCCGGACAGCAACTTCAAGCCTGCTGCGATTGCCTTAATGATCCACCTATAGAAAAGGAGGAGGAGGATTGTTAGGGTAAATACTGTTATCCACAACCTGCTTCCTAATTTTGACTTCGACTATATACGGGCGTGGAACATATTTATGTAAACTGACGACTGGGTAATGAATCTTACTAATAGACATACCAATCACATTGCTTGATTGCAGGAAAAATGAACTTAAAATTAAAATTGTTCTATCATACAATTGCAAAAAATAAACTACTTCGCCTTCAAACACTGGCACTACAAGTATTGGAACTTCGAACGAACTTTCATTTACAATTTACAAATTCTCATTTTAATCCATACAATTATTTACAAATCAGCATTGCTCCTGCATCAAAAGACTCGAAACATGCTTCATAAAAAGAAAGCTGAAGTAATAATGATAATAATTATATATTACATAAAATCGTAACAAAAAATCCCTGACTTGACTATAAATGTATCAGTAGACATGGACCATACCATACGCGAAAGTCCAGCAAAGAATATAGGTAAACAACGAGCCAAAAAATCCATTCATCAAAATTGCCTTTCGGGATGTAAAATAGCGCTGGTAATTAGCACCTGCTTTTGCAATTAGAATCAACCACATTCCGAACATTGCTAGAAAATAAAATCCGAATCCTAACAGCGCTGTGAGACCGAGGACGCCCGCTCCCATTCCAGAGAATACTGCAGTACATGTTCTCGTGTACTCGACGACTGCGGCATTGTGTTGAATCGCACCCTGATTGTAGACCTTCGTCTCACCTCCCTTTTCCACTGTTACTGTCCTGGTGCGCTGCATCTTGATATCTTACTTAATTAAGGATTAATGGTCCGAATTAGTATCTCCAACTGCAGGGATTTATTATAAGGGTTTCCTTTTCTCTTTCCGTTATTAGCCGTCCTAGTTTGGTACTTTTACTTTTATAATAGCCTTCGGTTACGTTCGGTGTTGCTCCTGCGTCTCTTTTCAGTAGCCCCTCCTTCAAAATAACAGAATAATTAATTAATCATAAATCATATTCCAATTAAGCATATCAGAGATTTATCTTGTGACTCAAAAAACTAGCTAGACAGCAGTTGTATAACTAATTTTACCTACGATTTGGCGTGTATTTGTCTTATTTTTGGATGACAATGACAGGTCACAGGAACGGAACACACCTACTCCCTTGCTGGAACTTCAAACTTGGAAACTTAAAGTTTTCAAATCGTCACCTTTCCAGTTACAATTCAAATTAAAATCGACCAAACCTCTAAAAACTGCTACAATTTTTTTTCTAAACAATACCACCAACAATTAAAACCCAACAAAGCCAACAATACCCACTAATTACTTTGCTAAGTAAAAATATAAATTTTGATCCCACAAAAATGCGCAAATAATGCTGAGTGTTGACGATTGTGTTGTGATGAGATGATAGATGTTAATTACCCTATCGTATGCTACGTGTGCAAGCCTCCGTATTGAAGCACACACCTCATCTCAGCCGTCCAGCAGCTGTAGTCTCCATTCTCAAGTCAGCCCCGTCTGAAGAGGTGTTTACCAGCGCACAAGTTGATTTAAAAGCATTGTCGGTAAACAGTAAATGCACGTGTTGATGCACCCCAACAAGTTTCCAGTGTTTTATGAAAAATTTTGTAGTGAAGAAGAAAGTTAGTTAAGTTCACAGTTAACATTAAGTAGTCCATGGTAAAGGGCTCCAAGTTGGAAGTATCAAACCGCATAATTAAAAATAGGAAAAATGAATCTAGTTGGAAAGAAATTCAAGAGGGCTGCGGTGATGAAGGAAGGTGCTCTCCAGGAACAAGGTGAAGGTGGTACAGAAGGCTCTGAGGAGGATCCTACAATGGGTAAGTTAATATGAGTTATCTTATAAGCGAGAATTGTTGGCTAATTCTATTAACCATTAATGATATTAAGCTAATGTACATTTTCATATTTTAATTTGTAGAAATTGGTGGAGACGGTGTGGCAGAAGATTCTCTGGAGAAGGAGAATCTTGGAGT
Organism: Heteromurus nitidus; assembly: GCA_034687055.1. Classification (NCBI taxonomy): domain Eukaryota; kingdom Metazoa; phylum Arthropoda; class Collembola; order Entomobryomorpha; family Entomobryidae; genus Heteromurus; species Heteromurus nitidus. The sequence goes on along the minus strand of JAQFZW010000179.1, from coordinate 1,874 downwards.
GGAACCACCGGCGAAAAAGCTGAAGAAAGATGTAATTAAAGAAGCTGAAGAGAAGTTGAAAAGTTGTGAGGAAATTGTAAAGTCGACCGAGTTCTCTGTAACTGAAAAATTTAAAGAGATCTCGATGTACACAACTTGGCTGTTCGAGAACAACGTGAATATTCTACAATTTGAGAATGATTTCGCTGAGTGGTCTAAAGTCATGTTGCTTCTGCTGCTGGAGGAAATGACAGAAACATCGGTAGAATTTTATGAGTTTCTTTGTAGTTTGTTAAAGATAGCTCCCACTATTTTTGAATCAGTTTGTGAAAAAATACTTGGTTTAGTATATACGAAACATGATTCCAGTTCTAAATGTAATTTAGCGTATGAAGTTTTTATGATGAAGCTTGGCTGTACATTTGAGAGACTTAGAAGATTTCCGAAGCTCATTGCTAAACTTTTATGTAGTGTCAGAGATAATATTGAAAAGTTAACTCCTCCGAAAAGTTCTGGTAGGAAAGGGCACGTTAGTAGGAAAAAGGATAGGACTAAGAACAATTTTCAAAGTTTAGGTGAGTCGACCGAATTCATTTTGCCCAGTCAATTTATGGAGTCGTACTGCTCCATCGCATGCTTGCTGCCTTTGGGACAGATAATCGATCTGTGGAAGACATTGCAATATAATTTGGAAGAAGAATGTATCAAGAAGTTTTCATCAGCTTCTGGTAAGCATCTTTCCCATCTTAACATATATAAAATATAATGACTTGCCCTGCTGAGGTATATAGTAACTGTTAATGCTAATTTCTAATAATGTGTGAATTTAATTGTTTGTAGAAATGCCATCCACTTTATGTCTGATGCATGTAGTTGTGGAATTGATTGCCGCATTCATGTGCAATGTGAAAGTTGCCGACTACTCCGTTCCTGTTTCAACAGTAGAGAAGGTGACTGAGATGATGATGAAATTAAAATCGAATGCACTGGTTAGAATCGGAGAAGAGCTTTCCACAAAATATGTAAGTAATTAAATTAACGTATAAATATCTTGTTAGAGAGGATAAAACATAATGCATATAATTGATTCTATATATTTGTTTCATGCTCCAGAATACTGATCTTGTGGTGACTTTCTTGAAACTCGTTTGGGCATGGGGAAACCTTAACCAAATACTTTCTGTGTATAATGAAAACTACTGCCACGAATCAGTTCCTGATATTCCACAAAGAGATATCCTTGCTGAGGATTTATCTGTTGTATTTCCTTTTATGTCTGGAGAAGCATGGGGAGCATTATGGAAAAACATAGAAAAAGAAGACAGCAATAACAACATGCGTCTAATGGTAAGTAAACTCTTTGGGTGTATTTGTGGGAAGCGTTTTCTTTGTGACCTCTTTGTGGGAAGATTTACTTCATTTCGTGTACCTATAAAGCAATGCAATCGGTAATCAAACTTGGAGATGACTAAATCATCACTAAGAAATACATAAAACCTGCTATATTTTAAGCGACGAAGCATAGCATATTCTGTAGAATGGCTACGCCATTCTCCCAAATACCCTTCAACCGCCCAACCACCAAGATCCGCTCGTGGGTGAGGAAGAGAACTTGCATTCCCAATTCCAGTTTCATCATCATTCATTCTCTCTCGGATTCTGTCGCTCATCGAGAATTCCTGTTTTCATATCCGAGAGCCATTTTATCCAATTCCTAATTTTTAAGTCCTAACAGTTAAGTCCTAACAGTTAAGTCCTAACAGTTAAGTCCTAATTAGTAAGTCGCCATCATCCTAATTAAGTGCCAAGTGTCCCCCATTTATTTATTGTCCAAATAGTGTCCGTTTCGTACACAGTTAAGTCCGTTTTCCCGTCATTCCCTCCAAACACCAAAC
>JAQFZW010000178.1:0-92903 GCA_034687055.1 Heteromurus nitidus | reverse complement strand
TAAATATTTTCTTTGATTTTCGTCCATATTTACATAAATATTTTGGGGATAATACGAAAATAAATATCACACGTCTGCACATAACAATGGCACACAAGATGACATGAGAAAAGTTGGAAATTTTCTCTTGGTTGAATATTGTACACATTTTCTGTGTAGCATTTTCCCCTCTGTTCGTGAGATATATATAATGTATATTATTGGCATTTTGGAAAGAGTGCTTCACATTGAATACAGCGATGGAGTTGTCAAGTGTTTTCTCTTCTTCTTACCTTTTTTCCTTTTTCTTCTTTTCCTAAACCAACTCAAGCAAAAAACAGCGTGAAGAGAGCGAGAGGCGAGGTAACTTTGCTGAGGCTGACACAACGCATTACAAATACGATGCGAAACAATCTAACAAAAAGGAAACACTTGAGAAAATATGTCCATACATACTACATCTTGGCCTGTGTACTTGGGCTTTAACCAAATAAAAGCTGAAAAACCTGCTCCCTCCTCATATGGGCTTGTATATACATACAATTCTTCGTTTTTGCATCTGCTGTATGGGGGAGAAAGGAGCAGAGGGGCGAAGACGACGAGTGGGTAAGAAGCTGAGCGAATGGAAGTAGAAAAGAAAGCAACATTTTCGGATACAGACGAAATATTTGTCATGGTCTGCAGTGCAGTTAGCAAAAAAAATGTTTGATAACAAGGGAGCAACGGAACGCTGGGACTACTACCATGTATCTATTATTTTTCCTTTCTCACAATCCCATGTTCCCAAGAAAAACTAACTTAGAGAAGATATACGTATGAAGTTCTCAGTAGCGACATTTTCCCAGAATTTTCTCTGCATGTCAATCTATATTATTTGTGTGGGTTTATTTATATGATAATGTTTAAGTTGATCGGTCATACTTGCTGGATTCACGTTTCCCTGCATAGCTGCATCAAAAAGCTTTTATGATTAGTTGGAAGCAATGTTTATCTATGGCCAGAATTTCTTCTCCAAGTTCGAATAGTCATCCCCTCAACTTCTATTTCGTTCGATGAACCTTGCGTAGTTCGTAGTTTGCTTCTTTATATCTATAATTCGTATGTTGACCATTTCATGCGTAACGCGTAGCGAGAATTAGTAGCTCAAATTTATATATAAGGTTCAAGTCGTGTAATTACAAATAATTGTCGGACTGATATACTAATACTACTCCCAAGTCCCACCTTTCTTCAGGGATATAGTGTATAGAATTTTAGTTTTAAAATTTCACTTTATATTCATAACTTTAAAACGTCGTAGCAAAATGTTTCTTCAAGTGTTCTTCCACTCCAAAAAAATGATTGTTTGCTTCAAGTAGCAGTTATACACAAGAAGAAAATTCTTCGAATCTAAATGCTAAACACCGACCGAACTGGACCTGCCTATTGTGTTGAATTATATTTCCACGTCCGCGTTGATGCGATGATGCATGACAATTTTCTCTGACTGGTGAATTATTCTACGGATTAGGAGAGTGTTACACAGAGAAGAAGAAAAAACTATTCCTAGCGTCAGTATAGTGCTACGTGGCAAGTTGGAAAATCGTTTCTACATTCACACATACATCCCTATTTCCACCTCTTTCCAATTTCCCCTTCCTTTAGCATAACAAAGTCACCAGCAAAAACCCAATTTGATTGAGTGGACTTGAAACTGTCACCTAACGTCACGTTTCGGACCACTTGACAAAATTTAATATCGCTCTCGTCTTGGCAAAAGTAATTGTCACCATCAAGTATGCATTTTTCTCTCTCTCGAATACTTGGATGACCTTATTATTGTGTAAATATTGAATTTTCATATTTTTTCTCCATAAGAATAATTCCCGTATAACATATGATGCACATATGAAAAAATTCCAACATGATGTTGTTACAAGTGGTGACAAGGAGGATTTTTGTACTTTTCACAAAAAACATATCTGCCAACAAGACAAAATATGTGAATCTTTAAGGTTCAGTCAGTCATGTTTCCTCATGCCTCACAAAAATTGTTGACAGTGAAGAGCGCGTCAATCTCTTGAAGATCCTGGATTATGGATGTATGCGTATGCAAAAGTTTTGAAATTCTTTCAGTGATCAATAGTTTGATTGGTTTGATTTGACGCTTCTTCTTCTCCTCAAAACATCTGCATTTTTACCCTTGTCCGGAGATGATGTGTGTGTGTGTGCCTTCAACAAGAATTCAATAAATACATGTATGCACACTCACAAAACCCCTGTTTACCTTACATTGGCAGATGAGAGAACACACTTGAGAAATGGGGAAAAGAAGCCAATTGTTGTTATTATTCCTGGTATAAAAGTTGGAACTTTTATTTTTGTGCAGGCAGACGAATATTATGTAGAGATGATCTCATGACCATTGCAAGATATGCTATATTATTATTGAATCTCGATTGACGGGATACATTTAATGGAAGATTTCGTTCTTTTCATGTAAGCGGTATAAGGCACTTTTATAGTCATGCACGGACCGAAAATAAACAACAATGCAAAAACGAAGCCAACATTTCTATTGTGCACTGGGAGTAAAGTGAATTCATGAGCGTTGTTTTTATAGAGGGAACACCGCATAATATTTTGATGTTGGTATTGAGCTTCAAAGGATTGGATGAAATGATTGGTGGTATATAGTGGTTTACGTATCTTTATGGAAATGTTTTGGATGTAGGAGAAAAAAGTATAAAGTATAAACATTATTATTTAAGAAAAGGACCACATTGAAGAAGGGAGAGAGAGAGCTTATAGAGGGATATTTGTGAAATAGTCTTTTAGTGAAGAAGTTGAGCTCTGGAGCTTATATCGGACTTTTTTCAGTTTGTACAGGAAAAAAGGGTTGATCCTTTGAATAACAAGACAAATCCGCTTTGCAACATAACCAACCCTTTTTCCATTTTACGCTATTATTGTTAGCATCCCATAAATATTTTGATTGCTGCTTGCAGTAAACACTTGACGGATTATATTGAGGTTATCATAATAACCAGCTTTCAAAAAACTCCCATGAAGCAATACACGCCCATATCAATATGTATGTCTGTGAAGTGAATGTGATTAGATCATGGATGAGATCACCAAACAATATTCAGATCATGAAGCTCTGGCTGAAAACACGCGTCAGGTTGCATCATCCCAATCGCGCATTAATAATATTCGGTATTAAAACACTAATTACCGTATAAAATCGTTTTGATCTTTTATATTGCCTCATTTTAAATCATGAAAAGCGTGTTAGCCAAAGGTGATCGGATTCTTTCCTCGTGTTTTCCATGCAGGTGGAATTTAATGTCTCAAATAACGCGTTGGAGTTGGATGTGTGGGACTGCGAGTATTTCAGGTATTTCAATTTAGTAAATACACTTTTGTACTCGTCGCGAGAGAACCATTCCAATTTTTATTGCATGCATATTCATTTCACTCTGAAAAGTTTCATTAAATCCACTGAACCGCCTCTCTCCTCTCCAATAAAACAGATGAGATCAAATCGGTAATCTTTCATTACTCCTACAAATAATGCCTTTAATCTACTTTTACTCTGCGAGATGGAATATTCGTGTTCCCATTCTCTTATTACACTCTCTCCTCTTGCAATAAAACGTTAATATGCTCGTGTAAAAAGCCGATTTTCATACCTGGCGTTTTTACATCGATCTACTTGTATATGATCCCAGGGAAGCTAGGAATGCAAGAGATGAGAGTGATGAGGATGATGAAACAAAATGAAATGTGAAAGTTTCAGCTTGCTCCTTCCCATATAACGTACCTTTCTCTCCCTTTCACAATAACTTTGGCCATGTAGAAGTTTGTAGTAACTACGACTGTATACACATATGCGAGAGTATTTATTAGGAGTCATGATTCTCTCTCTCTCTTTCTCTCTCTCTCTCTCTCTCTCTCTTCGTTTCTGTGGCCCACGTTATATATGTTATATTATTAGTACTAGAAAACGTGGAAAAGAAGATTGCTCGGAAGTGGCCACTTGAGCGCTGGTTGCTCCTAGATGCCGGCATGGCATTATGATGAGTTCTCAAACTTTACTCCAAAAACTCTTCTCCTTCCCCCATCCGAGTCTTTGTTTCCAGATTCCAATAATGCTGTCCTACATGCATTATATGATCCATTTGAGGAATGAGCTATATATATCGACTTTATACGTGTACAGTCTTACACCCTATATGCATGTTTACACTCGTTCTTATTCAGGTTAGTTGGAAACCCGAAAACCTCTGAACAAGATTCGTTCATTTTGGGAGGAAGCAATTCAGGAAAAGTTGAAGGGAAACTGCTGAGCATTCGTAATGAAGGGACAGAGGCGAAGTTGAGGCAGGGAGAGAGAGAGAATGAAATTCCACTCACTCCTTCACGCTTCCCACCCGGGTTCGTGTGTTGTGGACGTGCTTTTCTTTCTAGGATATGGCGAGATGTGTACTAGACTTTCATGAGGGTTAATAAATATCGCATTTCTAGCAGGTTTTCATCCACTGTATTTTTATCACTTTGCGATTATATTAAATGGTGTGTACGTGGTGGAAGCAAGGTGATGTGTGCTGGCTGGGACGAGAACTTGTGATAAAATTATTCGGATCGTTGAAACAGAAGACCAGGAGAGAGTAAAATAATATCCATGTTTATGCACAGTATTAAATATCTCATTTGGAATGGGACACACGACATGGCGGATGTGTTTTGCAAGCAGGCAATATCCGAGAGGAGAGAGAGAAAAGGTATTTGGTATTTAGTTCCATTTATTTGCTCTCTCTCACTCTCGCTTGATAGCAAACGACGTCCGCTTTTTAAGCTGTTATGAAAAAGGATTTTCTCACCGTTGTTCAAACCTTTGGTAGCAATAATATGAAAATTACTTTTACGGGCAGGGGAAAGGGGAAAGGATATGATACAGCGTGAATGGGTAAATGATAAACTATTTTTGATGGCACACAAAAGTCAATAAATTTTGTCTCCTCTAAAACATCAACGTCTTCTTAAATTATATAAATATAAATTCCTATGAGAACTTGATTGAGCCGTTACCTTCCGTTTGATGTTGAGTATTTGTACGTTCCTCCTTAAAGAGAGTATATAAGAATCGAGCATCCTTTCATCTTTTCCTCGTACATGTTGAAGATGTATGTATGAACCATGTATTTTTCAATACGAATTCGAACTACAAAGGTACGCAGATCAGAAATCACGGAGCCTGTAACTTTTTTAATATGGACGCATTCATGCTCCGACGAATTCTCACTAATTATAACAAGGCATAAAAAGTCTGCAAACAGAAACTGGGAAAACTTTGCTAATGAAACTAGTGAATGCTTGAATAGAAAAAAAATCTAGTGAAACTAAAAAGAGGAGCATATAGGAATCGTGACTTTTCTATGATTTCTCGCTTGCCTATTATGGTTCGGGTATGGAAAGGGTTGTTGATGATTATTCTGGGCTAGGTATTATTTTATACACTTTACTCCTCCGTTCCACTAAAGTTTACAACAAAAAATCAAAGCTAATAGAGTTCTGCTTTAAAAAATCAAAAGCCATTCGCCATTCTACCAGCATACCACTGTTGAAACTCAGGAAAGACTTCATGGGAGTTGTAGTTGGGAGATGATTTGATTTGATGTTGCAGCAAATATTTTTTAAACGATGATATATATTATGCAGTACGCCAAGCCGTCTGCCTTGTCGACATGATGTCATTGAATGAGTAGGCAAGTATTTTTTCCACAACCACTTTTAAATTTTCTTCCCATCGGCTTTCTCTTTAATTGACCCCCCGCAGAGCAACTCCACAAATGTGAGTGGTGACAGCTCACTAGTTCGTCGTTGTTAGCGTGTGTGCGTATGTGCATCCCCCAGTGTCCCAGAAGGTTGGCACGTTGGCGTGTCCTCCTTCCTCAGAGAGAAGCGGTGGCCTTTAATGACTTACAAATCAGCTTAGCTAAAACAGACGTGATGTTGACTAAAGTAAACATAATGAACTGATGTCATCGTCAATATTATTTAATAATCTTTATTTTCTCCGCTGCATTGTGCTTGTTAACGTTAAACTGGTATTGGTATGGAAGATGAGTGGCAAGCTGTAATGTATGAGTTCGATGTCGCTCAAAAATCTTACAATTTAAATATCAGACTAAATAGCGAATAGGTATTTTCACGTGGTATAGGCGTATGAGCTAAGAAGTTAATTTTCTCCAGGCAGGAAAAATTATATTGTCGGTTCTGGACTTATCAGCTTTGTAGGACTTGACAAAAGTATATGAAGGGATGCCAGAAATTACGAAGCTCCAAAAATAACTTAAGAATGCTCATCTTTCGAATGTTGCAAAATCTGCAATATCACTTACCACGTGTCCTGGGGATCTATAATCCATCCAGCATAACTTCAACTTCTGCAAAATCATATAATTTCGTCTGTTCACATGCTAGGACCTTACAACTAACAAATGCTACTCTCTTAATGAGTTAATATTAGAATAGTGGCATTAGGGCTGCCGAGTGCCGAATTGTGCAAATACAGAAAAACAACATAAAGCTATGACTTGCAACTAAACTTTACGCGCATACCTTTTCTGATTACATACTCAAAAATACCAACGCCAGCATTTTTCTGATAGTGTCAACTCAGCAAATACCCCAGAGGAAAAAACCGGGTATGTATAGATCATCTTGGAAAGTAACTGTACATCTATAACACTGGAATCTTCAAGTGGAATCCTCACAAATTCATACTATACCAGTTTCACTTTTTTGTCTCATACTTCTCTGTACTCGTCTAGAGTCGAGCAAGTGGCACTTCTTCTTCTTCAATCGTGCGTCTCGTTAAGAAAATGTGCTTCTGGTTTTCACATCTATCTTGTTAGCAGGATATAATGCGATGCACACATCGTCCTAAAAAAATGCCACACAATTTCATATCCATATGCATATGCCAATATACACAACAGCATTACATTACTCACTCACCTCAACTCATCGTATATCAGACGGGAGCACACATATGCAACAGAAAACCATCAAAAGAGAAAGACAAGTACTTGTGGATTGGATAAGTGCTTGGAATTTTGAGCAAAGTACACATGAAAGAAATAAGAAAAAATAATAATGAAAGGCCTCCCACGCCGATTACTTTACCTTGCCTCCACATATCCAATATGAATAAACAGACATACGACAACTCGTCATCTCACTTGGCGCATTATCAGCTCAATGCTTGTGTTGACATAAAACATGGTTATAAGAAATATCCGTACTTGAATCCTACCCATCCATGTACTCTATAAATGCTGATGCTCATCAAGTCGAAGAAAAGAAATTGATGTGTATGTGTGCGCTCTTATATATGATGTCCATGGAATGAGCATTCATTCTATCCGCTGTCCACATTTACACTTATCCTTTTTCAGCTCCCTTAACAAAGAGACTTTGAGGGATGAATATAATTTGTTAATTCAGCAGGCCGAAATATTCAAGGCGTTCGCTCTTCTCTTTCCTTGTTTTGCAGACACACACAGAATTAAATACACGAGGAGCGAAGAAGTAGTCGTGGTGTGGTTTTTGGGGCCATGATGATGATGATGGTAGCTGTTATTAAAGGGAAATGAAACCTAAGTGAGCCATAAGTGGACACTTGAAGAAGTCTTTTCTTCTATTCCTGTCTCTGCATTTTATAACAATAAAGCTATGAGAGTAAAACTATGTGAAGAATTGTAGAATAATGTGCACAAAACGTTCTAGACTTTTTTTTATTAGAAAACTGGAGACAGACGTGGGGTAATGTAATCATTCTCATATATGTGATCATCCTTACCTCCCATACTTTAGAAGGTAGTAGTGAATAGTAAGATTTTTTGGGGAATTGGTACAGACATGTTGTGTCCACATAGAACACAGTCTGTTGGTGGTGAGTGGTGACCAACAAAAAAATAGTTTGACGGAGAAGGAAAAATGTCATGACTCAGCAGAACCGTGCTCACAACATTTCTATACTTTTAGGCTGTCAACATATGACTTCGTCTCTAAAAAATGTTGGACCTGTCTGCTAAAAAATTCACAATTAGCAAGAGAGAATGGTGCATTTTACGATCTTTTCGTTGTAAAAAAGAGATTCAGGAAGATTCATTTTCATGTTAACATTTGGAAAAAATTACACTTCGAATTTAATTGTTACCTATTCAGACTTTTCCACTTTCTCAGTAAAATTCTCTCTCATCAAACAAGGAGGGAATTTGTGGGTACGGAAATAAATATGACGGCATGCTTTCCATTTACCGATTTAATGACAAGTATTTATCTTAGCTTTTGTTTGATTAGCCATTAGCTTAAAAATTCCAAAAGCGATAAAGTAAATATGAAGAAGCATATAGGTACTCTGGAGGTTGAAGCACTTACTTTGTTGTTGGCGCATGCGAAAGATGTTTTCACTTAAGATATATATTGTCCTACCTACCTAAAATCTAAAAATTGAATTGTCAAGCAAATCACTGATGCAGTAAGATACATAATAATATTAATTTTAAGATACTCAAGAAACTAAATGCAATGCTTTACAAATGGACGTTAGTTTGTAGACGAAGCCACTACACACCTTGTGTAATACTCAAGTTACCTGAAGAGCTCATAAAGTTGTGCTGTACTTGGCTTCTGGAATTCACGTAGAATTACTCAAGTTGAAAGGTATATGGTATTCTACACAAAAATTGAAATAGTCTGGAGTAATCTTCTGTGCTTAACCTCTTTCATTAGTATGCACCAAGTGTGTGTATGATGATACGATTGATTAGTCTGTATGCCCGCACTAATTAAATGGGAAGCATGCTTTTGTATTATCGAGAAGGCTAACTACTAGATCAAGGAAGAGAGCAATATTTAGCGTTTGCAGAGATTACTGTAAAGCAACCGAATGCGAATTGAGATTCAGAGTTAATAAATTCAATTGGAGACGAAGTCGTTTTCAACATGTCAACCACACGCCTTTGGCCCACACCCGGATTTCATCATCCATCAATAAATATTTGGACACGCTTGTCCACCTCGCATTAGCACCAAACCAAGGAAGGCGAGATCATAGAGATTCCCTTCGTATTATCATCACCATATAATCGTTATCCACACTGACTATACACGTGTCTATTTGACTATGGTATTATATTATAAATATATACTGTATATGTCGATATATGCTAATAATATATTTTATGTCTGAAACTGAAATAGAAGCGGCAGCAGTATTCCAACGAAACAAGTGCGGAGAAAGTAGAAGCAAAAGTCCATCGGGCTCGTTTTTCGTGTGACGACGAAACCAAATAATTTACTACTTCAGCAAACACACAAGTGCCCAAGTTTCCGTTCATCTGTCCAAAACACCCCGAAAACCCCGAGTTTATGTGTGCACAAACTTACACAAACTCTCTCTCTCTCTCTCTCTTGCCTGGGCTTTGTTACCAACAACCCACATCAAAGCAACATTTCATTATATGAAATGGATTCCCTTCCTTATTCGTCCGTCCACCAGAAATATTTATTTTCCTTCAGCTTTTCCTCGCCTAGGCTCTCACCAAAAAACTTCTCTCTCCCTTTTGCTTCGGCTTTTGAACGCGCGCGACTGCTTGTCATCAGTTTCCTCAAATCCTGTCATAAGCGCACACGCTCCGATGCCCCTGACGCATTCGATTATTCTGACAATATGGAATCTGGAATTGATAAACTGGTCATGGATATTATTGTTATTGCTGGAAAATGAGGTGTAGTATGCCAGTGCAGACGTCTATTGTTGATGTTAGCTTTACCGCCTTCCATGAAAGTACATATACTATTTAAGTAAGGAACTATATGAACAGACTAGCACAGTATTTGTCAAGAATGAGAAGAACATATTTTTGTGTGTGATTTTCAAGGTAAAGTAAATCCTGTAGAGAACAATATTGTTCTGCAAATTATTTTGGGGAATCGTAGCATGTACCACAGTTTTGTTGGACATTCGGGTGCTGAAAGTTCTCCCAGTTTCATGTGTAAGTTCGGATTCGACCTTTTGTTTGAATTTCGGATGACAGTCACAGGCCGCCCGCATTTAACACCCTATACATTCATAGATAGATACATGAACGCGTTAGTACGAATCGGGAAACTTATCAAATATTACTTTAACAAGAAACCGGGAGGAAAATGCTGGTGTGAAATGGAAGCTGTGAATGGCTCACGTGAAGAGATAATCTTTTTTAAAGCTTCTGAAGGCTCAGCGGCACGAACCACACACTTTGTTGTGTTACATACACTTTTCCATCATTTTGAGCATCTTCCAGAAATCCCAGTCTTGCAAATATTCCATAAAGCAAACAAACAAATATCCGTTATTACATTTCACTTTATATATATAGTAAGGCAAACGCAGCTTCCCGTTATCCTTCATCCATTGTGCACTTGTTTACAAGAAATACATATGCAAATGAATTTTTCCTGCCTTCCTTCTTCATCCATATTCATCGAAAATGACACAACCTTTTGAATAGTATGTTCTGTTCGGGCTGACAACAGAATGGCAACCACGACTGCTGTAGTTGGACGTGACAGTGTGTTAACAGGAACTCAATTCTGTTTCTTGCAAAAACCCTTTTGTAGATACTGACAAACATAACATTATTTACTATATACAAACATGAACATGGATATATATGACTCTACCCGTTTGATTGTGACTGCGTTGGTTTTGAAGTGAATGGAGAATGATTTGATGATTTTTTTTTCAGCTTCATTCATACAACATTCCGTAGAAGATATTACGTAGGTATGTATGTCGTGTATGTCTCTGTATTTATTTTCAAAATGTATTGAATTTAGATGAAACAGGTATAACAATAACCTTTGTAACAAAATAAATACATTTACAAACGTGGGAAATTCATTCATAAATCGAAGAATCATACTGAAAATTCATGACTTATTTCTTTATGCAATTATTGTTGATGTACGTGTACCACATAAACATCTAACTAAACTGTACAAAAATGTCCAAAGCTGTGTATTTTGTATCCAATACGTTGTGTACAAGAGACGACGAAAGTGTAGTCTATGCGTGTCTCGTACTCGTACCTCACACATCTTCCTTCGGTCAAAAGGAGATAAAACATGAACTGGGAAACGTGAATGGGCATCTGATACAAAAGACAGATTTTTATCTACGGTGATTCAGGATTTACCTAGTTTTGAAAGCAGTTTTTTGATGGACAAATTGCTGCTAATTTTACTTGTAATCATGAGAAAACCATATATATTTTAAATGCTTTTGTAATACTGTTGCTGATACGATATCCCAACTCTGAAGTGTACAGAGAGATATTTGAAACGAAGAGTGATTTCCGCTGACTGCGCATAATGGTACAGGGTGCATAGTTTTAGAATGGGTAGATTTTTATCTTAAACACCAGTCTATCGACGAATTCTTGCTTCTTCTAACTTTATCAATAATCAATCTGAAATTCCATTTTTGTACGTTTATATTTTTGTATGTTCAATGGATATGTTTAGTCAAACTAGGCTTTGTTTTACTCTGATGGTTGGTGAAGTGATGATGTCAATTAATTAATGCCAACTACACGCATTTAATGACTTTTGTTTTGATTTAGTCTTTTAAGTATTTAAGTTGCCCTTGCTTGGGTTAATTTATGGACGCGTCATGTAGACCTCGTATGTGTGTGTTATCGCGTTATAGTACAACAGAGATACATGATATAATGTAATATTTACATTCACAGAAGCGAAATGACAATCTCACGCCAACTCAGCAAAATTCTAAACGCCCACGGTAGCATCTGAGACATTAGACGAGCATCTATGTTCAATGCAAAATGCAATGCAATGGTAATAATGTGATAACTGATAACATAAAAACGCCGAGGAAATCCAGTTTGTATTCGTATAGATTCAGCAGTTTTTTACGCGAAGGTCTCTCGTTCATTTCATTGCTCATGTCGTGAAGCCAGACGCTTGCTTACCTCTTCTCTCCGTCTCGAGTCGCCTCTCTTCATTCATAAAAACGCTAAGTGGATCTCCCCCTGGTAAACTTTTTTCTCCATTGTATTCCACAGAATCGAGCAGAGTGAAGTGAGTTTAAAATAAGGTTACCCTCCCAAAGCTTTATGGAAAAAGACTCTCTACAACTCTACAGTATACCGACGACAACTGTAGAGGTGAAGAAGGATAATTCACGGATACGTAACATTCAATCCGTACCATACATTTCTTGTTATAGATGCTGCAGTTGATAAATAATGATGAACCGTACTCTGATTTTGATGAACCCATGATGCTGCACTGTGTGCATTATGCACCTAAATAAGAGAGAAAATAGGCGAGTAAAGTGGTTGAGTGATGAAAAGATTGTGTAGGTTTTGTTGTACATCTCTGTCAGCATATGTATATTCATGTTTGTATGTTCCTTTACAAACTTATTTCTTGTGTTGCTCCCAGAACAAGGGAGTATATTTGGATTGGGGGTATAGTGTATAAATCCATGACAGAAACCTGCAAGAAGCACCACAAAAAATATTTTTTAAATATAAAAGAGACTTCAAATCTCAATTTTTAGTACGAACTTACAAATAATAACCATCCTTGACATGTGCAGAACTGCGGAGGCACATTTGTACAGACTCCAGCGAAGCATAATTCATGGATAAGCAGAAAGGATGCGTTAGGAATGGGAGGGAATGTTATGACTTGGCTATGCCATTCTATATTTAACTTTGGATTCTGGTAATATCCGTGCTCATGTATTTTTAACAAGGTATAAAAATTCTCAGAGTAGTAATGTCAAGATGAAAGAGTTGTGAACACCTACGAACATCATCTTTTACGCTTGCATGGAATATGATTATGATTACATAATATAATGGCCATATAGTTTACACAAAATTATAGAATGAATTTTCCATTTCACAAAAGGTGGGTTGGCCCACTATGGTAAAAAGTTTCATGGTTTGGAGTTGTGAATAATGATGAAGGAAGGCATGCACACACTCACCAGATTCAACATAATAATATTCGGGCTCTCCCCAACCAACCTCAATTGATTTCCCCCTTTCGTTTCCCCTTCTTTACTGGTGCCATTCCATTTCCCACAGACTCCTTTCCCTTTTGCATTCGATCCGAATCTGAATCTAAACTTGAATTGAGTTTGCTTTTTTTCTCCCGTCTCACCACTTCTTTTTACTAGGGCACACACAACATCAACCCTGACTGAGGTCAATCAGAGTGGAAATATTTGTGATTATTTGGGGTTCATGATGTGGATAAGATTTGATTCTCTGGTTTTGAAAAGAGATTGACTCACTCTGACTATATAAAAGGAGAATGGAGACTTTTTTTGGCCGAGGGAAAATGAGAATAGCTTTTTCTAGTAGAGAATATATATACAAGGTTCGCTCATGTATGCATCATTACTTCGCAAACATTTGTGTGCGATCGCTATGAGAAAGGAGAGTGACTGAACAAATAATTTGATTTTGGTTTTCAACAACAAAGGAATATAAGATGCTATCTCACTTACTTTGTGACAAATTTGAGTTCGAATATTATCATGAGAAAAGTTGACTCTTTCATCGCAGGATCTGTGATGTGATGGAATTTTTTTCCACTTCGATTTATGGGAAGTAATGACAAGTTCTCATAACTGAAGGTACACGATTACATGTATTGATAAAGGTGTGATGACCACATACCGGAGCTTTCGTCGCGGGGATCATATTCCGTGAAACGTGGAATATAAATATTTTGTGCTTTTCCACGTTAGTTCCACCCAGTTCACTACAAATTACCTGTAATTACACGCATTTGGAGGGATGAGAGCTTTTTAGAAGAAAAAAGAATGAATGAATACATTTTCCTCAAAATTTTTGTTCAATATTTATTTTCACTGATTATATTATAATATCGAAACAAACCGGAATCGAGGGTGATAATACCTTTCACCTTTTAAGATTTAAGCTAAAATTAGCAAGAATTATCACGCATAAATCTGCATTATCATTTCAATTACGTTTACATATAATATTCAACATTCTGTATTAAACCTATAGTCGCTTCTAGATTTACTAAATATGAATGAATACACCTGAATATCTTATATGACACCTATAAGTATATGACATACACAAGTATGCAACAACTCAATCAAACTAAACAAAAATAGGTTTTATGTAACAAGTATAATCTAATTAAATCATGGACTTCTCCCTATTAGT
This sequence comes from Heteromurus nitidus, assembly GCA_034687055.1. Lineage (NCBI taxonomy): Eukaryota > Metazoa > Arthropoda > Collembola > Entomobryomorpha > Entomobryidae > Heteromurus > Heteromurus nitidus. The sequence goes on along the minus strand of JAQFZW010000178.1, from coordinate 78,648 downwards.
TATGTGACTACTGTAAGGAACTTGATTCGAATATATTACTTAAAATATGTGTACTTACGCGTGTATTTTTTACATTCGAGCAAAACATAATTTTTTTACAAGAAACTTTAACACTATTATAGAGCCTCTAAACCACATGATTCAAACATCAAACAAATTTTCTTGCACAAGAGATCAGAGAAATCCTCTCGGATTTTCTGTGAGAGTTAATTATTTATGTACAATTTACACAAAACCCTGTGTACTTCGGGCGAATAAATCATTTTTTTTTGACAACACTGAATCCACGCTTCAATCCTCAAACACTAACACGTACTATTTTTTATGTACAGATTAATGAATGGGGCAATGGTAGACTCCTCTACATAAGCGATCATCATCTTTAAAACAATCTTTTAGTAAAACCTCACTCATATGATAATTTCCACTTTGCACCAGTTTCACACGACACAACTCTTCAAAAAAAACTAATATTCATGGAGCCGTGTAACGAAGTTGAAAATTACAAGATGAGGGTAATATGTGTAAAGTCAATTTAGCTCTTGGCTCTCTCTGAACATTTAATTCTTATCAAATGATAATATTAAATATTATTCCACCCAATGGACTCACCACAAGCCAACTGCTAATCAAGCAAACTGCTGGATGTTAATTGGAGTTGAAAGGTTGATTTGCTGGATAAAACTCAAACTTTCGGTTTGAGCCCAACTACCAACTATATCCTCTCGTTTGACTTCCTCAGAGAAGGCTTTTTTACTCCCAGCTCAACATATATAATCTAGCTCTTGCTCTTGCTGGCAGTGTTGGTTTATGCTTCTCATTCTCGAGTAGTTTTTTTTTCGCGAGACGGGTCAGGCGCATAATGGAGAGAGAGGGGGAATGGAGGGGGCAGCTCAAACATTTGCAGTAGTTCGTCTGTATAAGTGGTAAAGTAAATTGATTTCTTCACGGGTTTCCAACGCACGCAGACGAACGCACAAACACACTGCCTAACTCTGTTTTTCATCGTTGCACACACAAAAAAAACATATCAAATCAACAGTCTCGTCAGTTCAGTATACGCACGCTGAACTTGGAGCAACAAAAAAACAGGGATGAGATATGGAGTAAACGAAAATCAAGAAGACGACGAAGAGGAGGAAAAAGTCGATCGATTGAAACAAACGTCGTCGACAACGACAAACGAACTCGTGTCGTGCGGTCGTGTGCTCCACACGCTATTTATTTTATGCGTCTAATTCTCTGCAGCAGTATGCTTCTCAACGGAACGGAGCAAAGCCTGAGGACAACTTTCCATGTTTCCACTTTTTCACAACACTTCTCAAGTCATCGCTCCTCTTTTCTCTCCTCAGCTAACTAAATAATACTGATAATGATGTCATGATGAAGAGGGCAAGAATGGAGTCGAGTAGCGAAGAAATGTTTTTTTCTAGAATTTCACAGTAGCCTTTTATACCGAAATACAAATATTGATCCTACAACTAAAACATATATTAAATACGCAGTTTGGTTTAAAATTGAGATTCTGCTTCTCTCAAAAAAATCTTATATTTTCACACATTTTTAGTTGTAATAAAATTCATTAAACTTGTACTATATCTGGTAATTGGTTTAATAGTTTGAAATACTAATCACAAAATGTATCTAAATTAGTCATCTATTTTTTGTAGATGAGGACACTAAAGGACCGTGAACAAGCCGTTCTCTGTAGAGATATATATTATGATTGAAAATGGGGCAATGTGAGCACGATACTCGTTTTTTTGTGTGTTTTTCAGTAGCTTCGAGAGCGAGATTATATACTTGCCTAATAATTTCACCTGCTTCGGCGGATTATGTTCGTAATGCTACACAATTTACTAACAAATGCTCGTAATTCTGATGTAATATTATTATATTGTTTAGCTTATGTAAGTACCTTTGATAGGGCTTAGCATCTTTCTCCCTCTGCTGGAAGAAGATTACCAAGCTCGAGACTGGAGCGGAGGCAGGTAAGTCGTTGCACACATGAGCCCAGCTTGTTGTTGATGATGCTGTTGCTGCTGATGATGTGGTAAAGCATGAGAAGCCATTCCTAGAGTGGGCGTTAGCGAGTGCCTCTGATATCCTCCGAGGGCTGCTAATGAGCTTGATCCACCGAATGAGCCACTTCCGGTACATGCGGACGATGATTGATGATAAAATGAGACCATTGAGCCACTCTGGAATATACATTGGTATTATATGCATGTGCGCGGTATATCCATGTCATATTGTTCATCATAAAATTATGCCAACAAAAATGTTGCTCTCATTATACTCTTTTGCTAAGACGTATTACTGAAAATTAATGCTAACCTGTGAACAATTGGGCATGCCAAGGGAGGATTGTGAATTTGGCGATGCAGAATTTCCAACATTGCTCACAACAGAACCACTGGACGCGCTCCCTCCTGAGGTACTGTTTGCATCTCCATTTGAGCTCCCACATGGCTTCCCATCTTTAACCAGAACGGGAACGGCTACCCTCCTCGGTGAGCTCTATATAGATTAAGCACACAAAAGTAATATCCAGGTAAGGTTAAATCAGTATTCAAACGACCCGATGTAACATGACACTATGACTGACTAATATGACAAGTAAAAGTATAACAATCCTTTTGAAACATAAGCTGATTTCGTTTTATATACGTGAGCATTTATTTCGCAAGCTTGTGTAAGCACACCTAATCCTGTTACCTGTAAGCAGTCATCAAAATGAAAACACGAGGCTAGCTCGCGTTGTTGCAGTCTAAGTCTAAGCGGATTAAATTACAACGTGCATGTAAGCTGACAATAGCACCGTAGTCAAGCGTTTAAGAGAGCAACAGGGGAAAAGCTTTAATTTAATTCCTTCAGAGAGAAGGGAATACTCTTAACGAAGGAAAAACATAAATATAGGATATATTCACAAAACTACTTTAAGTGATCATTCTTATTTTTACCTGACTCTGACTACTCTGCTCAGCCATGGCTTTCTCCTTCGCCTGCCTTTTACATTTGTAGCGATGATTTTGGAACCAAATTTTTACCTGTGTGGAAACACAAAAAAGAGAGATGGTAATGTATTGTTCGGATTAAAATATACAAATTGGATAATTGATGGCTAATCATCCGTGGGAAGGGGGAATGGCACACACACAAACACATCTGAGTCAGGGAGCCGTTGTTAGTTTTGTGGTTCTATTGTTGTTTCTTTTGGAAGCAACAACAACAAGCTGGACAATTACATCAAAAGATTATGTCTTTGTAGCATATGTCGTTCAGATGTCAACACAAGATCAAACGCCTCCAGCCATTTGTCATGTACGTCTCTCTGTGGTTTTGTGTGGTTTAGCCTCAATTGACTTGACCAAAAGGAGAGGTGGGTACACAAGGAGTGAGACCAGACCACACACGGTTCAATAAACAAAATAGAGGACAGTGGGATTGAATTAACAGGTAAAGAAAGGAAGTAATATCTGTAGTGAATCCAAATCCAACCTCGAGGCCATAACCCGGAGAAGAAAAAAGGATCGGGAAGCCTCTTGACTCTTTCAGCAGCTCATCTTCACTCGAATCGTGAAGGAGAAGAAAGGGGGAAATGAATAACGGTGGAAGAAGGCGAGTTTGTGTTCATGCATCAAACTTCATATAAGACGAAAGAGAAGGTAAAGATATATCAAATGAAGATCTGACGTAGGTAAATCAAACATAAACAAAACGAAAAGAAAACCCTAGGAATTGTCGCTGGAATGCAATCGTAATCGTGTCCACTGTCGACACAGTCAGTCAGTGGTGCTTTTGTGGTGGGATATGATGGCGAACCCCATTGAAACCAAATACCCAGAGGGGAATATGAGGTGGACACAAGCAATATATATTTTTGGTCTTTTGTAGTTGAGGATTACAAAGTTTTTTTTTATTTGAAAGTATGCATGCATTTGTCAACGTGAGTCAGCTTAAAATTAGTTTACACGTAACATAAAACTGGGACGCAGAAGCTCATACTTTTCATATGACATCAGCGTAGAAGAGTAGATGCTGTGTGCAAGTGTCTTATTTCATGTGATTTCAGGCTGAACATTTTGGATTTATACTACTAACTCTTTTACAGTGGCACATCTTGCTGTACAGAGTAAGGCAATTGTGGTAATATAAATAGGTTCATGCATATATTGTGCAAGTATTATAGGAAATTATGCTCACCTGCGTTGGGGTTAAATGAATCAAGCTGGCAAGGTGCTCCCGCTCAGGTGCTGACAGATACTTTTGCTGTTTGAATCGTCTTTCCAGTTCATAAACCTGTGCATTGAAAAGAAGGGTTTAAAAGTAAATTTATAATCACATTTCAAAAGGATAACTTTTTAAACGTTTATATAGAGTAATAAAATGGTGGTTTAGTTTAAGAACAAGTAAATAGCGAGATCGTATAAATGATGAAAATTGAAATTGCGACACAAAAGGCGGAAAGAAATACCCAGAATCTTAAACTGTACTTGGCGAATGGACATAATATTATTGTCGCAATTTGGAGTTGTAGAAAATGAAGAGAGCTCAAAGAAACAATCCATTCAGCCCTCCTCCAACGTTCCACTGTTTTAACAAATTTTCTCCAACTCGTCTTTCTCTCTCTTTTCTTCTGTGTACCCATGACTTAAGAGTTAATGATTTAAACAAATTTACTCAAAATATCAAGAGATTATTGTCTGCTAGTGAGGCAGGCGGTTAGTTGTAGGGAGCACACGAGCAAACAAAAAAAAACTTCCATGTGTATAAAGTATACACGCTATAAGCATCGAAACTTCTTCCCTTTTCCGTAAAAACAGAGAGAACTTCTTTACTTTTTACTTTATTTTTCAAACAATTTAAGAATAGGAGCTTAACTCATTTCACAGTGCGCACGCTGTAGTATTTCTCTCGCAGATTCACTTCTGACATTCTTAATTTCCTACAAAAGCCCCACAAGAAGGCTTGTGTGTGTGTGTGTGTTCAAAGGGGAGGGTGGAAAATGTTTGCACAGTTTGATGAGATAAAATCTTAATGTATAAATAAAGGCTGTTGAGGCTCTCTTTTCCTCCTAAAAGAGGTTTTTAATCAACATTCTAAACAATATATAAAATGAATCACTCTCATCCTCATTTCGTCAATAACGTAACATCATCACATCATCATCTACACAACATCAAACAAGCTAAACCTAAAATGGTTGGCAAAAGTCAATAAATTTGAGAAATGAAGGTGTCCCTATTAAAGCAAATAGCAAATCATTACAGCAAACAAAAAGTTGCATCAGGTCACCCATTCATTTTTCCCTTCGTCCAAAATCGATAAAAATCAACTGGAAATAAAGATGTATTGATTTTCCACAGAAAATAAGATAAAGATATCAAAAGGAAAAGAGAAAAAAATTGTTACAGATTTAAGGGCGAGATGTGAAACAAACCTGAGCTTGAGTGAAGAGGACTCGTCGCTTCCGCCTTTGAGCCAATGGGAACTGCATAGGTTTCGAGTCACCCACACTGCACGCACTCAACCCTGACATGTTCGACACGTTCATGTTCATCCCAGCACCCGAAGATCCCATCAGTCGAGTAACTGCAGTTTCGTCAAATAAAAGTAAATACGTCAGACAAAAAATGCATTCGTTTCGTACATTTTCGAGAAAGAAAAAATCAAGTTATTATCTCATCATGCGTGTTACAAGAGATGACACATCTCATCAGCTCTCTCTCTCTCCTTTTCTTTTCCTTACGAAAATTTTTCTACGCTGAAAGGTGAATCAATCCTTCCTTCACATATGTATCCACTCAAGTGAATATAAATCAGAAAGAGAGAGAGAAAAGATGAAAAAAAGGTTTTTTTGTGAAGACTCTGATCTTTTAATGCACATCATTTCATCACTTTGAAGCAATAATATAGCTTCGAGTTTAATTGAATTCAGCTTTTATTATGTATGTGCATGATTTTCCCATTGTTTGCATTAGATAATTCAAGTAAAAACATGTGAATCTCTCTCCCACAACTAGTATATATACTTTGACAATGAATGTACGTATTCGATGAATGGATGGATACTTTTCAGTTCTGCGTGGATATCTTTCTTTTGTCTAGATTGGTACACATACATCCCAAAAGAGATTTTTGAGACAGGTCACGTACCCGCATAAATGAAAATCTTTTCCGCTTGTTTTACTTCCTAAACGTGCATCAACCATGAATTATAAGTAAAAGGAAAAAAATGCCCCTCTCTCTCATATTTTTTTTGCTGATAAAACACATTACATGACGAGAACGACGCACACAGTGGCACAATGAATTAAAAGCCACGATGAATGAATAAAAGAAGAAGAAAAAATGATTGAGTCATACACGATTTCTCCTTTCTACCAACAGATTGACTAACTACATCCTTTCAACACGCTATACGACTACCTTACATAAAGTTTATTTTATTCTCTCCCGATATAACCCAGATTTTCAAGATAAGACATGATCCACTGCATTTCCCCATTTTAATTTATGGACTCGAAGGAGAGAACAAAAAAATAGAGTTTGGATATTCATAAAAGCGTCATTCGTAAATTGTGAATACATGGGAGAAGGGGAAAACTCAAAACTCACTTGCAAATCTGGGATCTGTAGCGGATGCTCCATACCATCCAGCTGTGGCTGAACTTCTCATATCGCCATAATGACCGGTCATCCCGTGCAAATCCGCACCGTTGCAGTATTGGGATGAGAATGCCGCGGCGGCAGCACCCGGATGTGAAATGGATGGAACATGCATGTGGGTGTATGGGGAGCTCGTTGGAACGTTCATCGCTGCAGCGGCAGCAGCAGCGGCGGCTGAAATTGATGAGGATGTAGATGAGACGGGTGACTGGTTCCCTCCAATTGTGTTGCTATTACTGCTTGTGCTCGCAACACTATTACTGTGATGATGATTATTATGATGATGATGATTATTAATATTATTACTGTGTCCTATTGTTTGTAAACTGATAAGGTTCGAAGTGCTTGTGCCTATGCCCGTCGAACCTGAGACCCTATATGGGGATGGAGGGCTCCCCGAGTCTGTGTTACTGCTACTACCTGAGGTAATGTGAGACAGCACTCCACAACCACCGCCACTACTACTGTCTATAGTGTTGCCGAGAGCCTTGAGTCGGTAGGATTCCTCCAACGGGCTCAAAATGTCCTGAACGGAGAAGGGAGTCGAGTGTGCTGCAGAAGAAGAGGAAATGTGGTGCTGGCTCAACAGATTGGCTGTGTGTTTGGGGCTCAGCGACATGGCAAGCTCGCCAGATATGTCGGCGAGCGTTGCGAACTCGAGTGCTCCAGTTCGAAAGGAATGCAGTTGTTGGTGGAGATTGTGATGAAGTTGTTGGGAGAGGTGGGAGTGAAGATGTGGATTTTGGAGGAAATGATTATTTACGCTAATACTTTGACTGCCAAGCTCCGTCAATTGGTGGCTATCAAAGTCTTCCTCGTCTTCGGAATGACAGCAGTCGTCGTCGTTGTCGTCTTTGACGTTGTCCTGATTCTCGACTTCGACAGTACTCGTCACCAGAGTTCCTGAGGTAGAACTCAGGAATACATTCGGATTGCTCGTGGAGTAATCGTTAGACGTTGCGCTACCAGATTCAGCCTTGACATTAAAGGACGCTGGTTGCCGCTGCTGCTGCTGCTGCGACCCCACCACCACCGTCGCCGTTGCTGTTGATGGTTGGGCCACCACGGTACAACTATCACTCACCTTACTGTTATTACTACAACTAATTTTATGCTCACTACTGCTCTCTATTTTACTGGGTGTCGTACTTGAAATACTGGACAATAATTGCTGTTGTTGAGGAGAATCGTTGGTGGAAGGGACTGATAGATTTCCAGGAGACGACGGTGGTGATGGCTCCTCTTCCTTGACCAAGTCGGTTTCTTCCGCACTACGTTTCCCGGGTGGAGACTCTGCTGAGGATGATTGTGGTGCTGCTGTGGAAGAAATTGCGCCTACTACTGGTGGAGAAGGTTGCCAGTACCAAAACGATGATGAGGAATCGCCCGTGTTACTGCTCGAGGGGTCCACTTTGAATGATTTTTATGGCTCGGCACCAGTTTGCCGATTCAATGCCTGTGCAGAATTTTTGAAAAGTTGTTTGAAAATTCAGTCTAGCTCTTATCATACGCTTTTTTACTGGTTTGCGTATTCTTTAAAGTATTATTTAATTTATTCAAAATTATTTTAGATTCTACAACTGAATAGAACTTATATGCATTAGAGCAAGTATTCCTTCATTTACTCCCTACAATTTTATATGCGTGTTACAACAAGAAACTAGGCTGTGGTCTCGCATTCAATAGATCCTTTGTTTAGGAAAGAGATGCTCGGTAGATGCATGGAACTGACATGAAAGGGAGAAAGTTCTATTTGTTCACGAAGCTATCTATTTGGGAATTCACTCGAAAACTCGTTTTGTATATGAAATTTTGTTGTATATATTTTAATGAAGTGCGAAAATTTAGTATGACTTTTTACGCATTTACTCTTCTACACAAATGTACAAGCGACTAAAAAATTTGGAGAAAATTGATGTTACTCTTACCTGATTTCCAGTAAGCAAAATAAATTTCGTGCTAGTATTTTGGTCACTGTAATTTGAATTTAATAAATAAATAACATAATATGTGCAGTTTTCATTGATCAAGCATACTAATGCAAGAATCAACGCACATTTTTGTGTTTCACGTGTAGTGTTTGATTACACTGGTACGAGCACTCTTAATTTATACTTGATTCACTTGATAGGTTCTCCTCAGATCTATATGTACTTCACTGTCCAGTAGTATATAGTCGTAATGGATGATTAATTACTCTTGTTCATTTACTTCAGAAAAAAATTAGACCGCTCCAAGTTTTGTTGAGGTGTTTGTTGTTACTATTGAGTCTATTGATACTAATCATATTTAATGATGGGGCTTATGTTGCATGTGTGTGCTTCACAATTGACATCATAGTTTTCCCCTTCAAAAAGAACTGAATGCGAGTGTGAGAGGTCAAAAGAGCACTACTGGAGCTACTTGCAAGTCCTCCGTTTTGTTTCAAGAAGTGGTGTAATCTTGTAATGCGGCCCACTTGTGATTAGTATATATGTTTGTGTGTGTAGAGTAGACAAGGGGCAGCGAGATGCAAAAAGTGTAGAGCAATTTAATTTGATGTGTGTACTTATAATTTGAAGTAAAATGTTTCTAGTCTCGAGTCCTTCCCTCCGATAGCTAAACTCTGGGCTGATTATTATTATTATTTCTACTTGTTCTTCTCCGTCTCTCTTCTGTTATTATTCAGACTTAAAAGTCCTTTTCTCCTGGTGCACTAGTACCATTTCGCCTCTTTTAGCTCACTTCTCTCTCTCTCTTTGCGTAAGTGAGTACACTAGTTTAGTGTTTTGAAGATGGTTTGGTTTAACAGAGAGCAACTTGAGGAATGAAGGAGCAGTTGTTGATGACGAGGATGATGATGATGTTTTCAATAATATTCTATTCAATTGGATTGAATTGAATGAGCTCAAGATATTTTCAGAAGAGCAAGTGAGTGAGGAATGAGAGGAGACTCAAAGCTCAAGAGCTCATCGCTGTTCCTCCACTTTTTAGCTGGCTTGTCTACCAACCACTACTACAACCACTCTCTTTACTCTTTACTTCTCTTCTCTCGGGCCTGCTGCTCCTATCGTTTCTCATGTAATAATGAGTAGTCCTTATGTCCGTCTTCCCTCTATTATAACAACATGGAGCGTTCCGCTATAATATACGGAGGAATATGTACGAGCCAAACAGAAGCCTGCTACTGACGCTCTCTCAGAGTGAGGTAGCGAGAGAGATGATGATGAGAGCACACACAGAACAGAGAGAGCCGTGGTTATGGGGAATGCACTGAAAAAGAGTGTGTGTGTGTGTTGCTTTCAGGAGCGTTTTAGCTATAACTACATAGCATTTTCATGTTAGGGAACTGCCAAGGGAAGAAAGCACTTTACGTTACACAGTTTATGCTACAGAGAAGCAGTGTATGTGCTTTATCGTTGAAAAACACTTTTCCTCCTGCAACGAGCAGGCAGATGTATATGGGCCTAAACCGTAACCAGTTTTGTAGTATAGCAATGCCTTTTTTGTAGTAGTATGCATCGGTGAAAAAAGGATGGGTACGAGTAGGACGGAAGGAAGGAAAAGGGATGTCTACACATATCCTAGTTACTCCCTACTCGCAACTCGCACAAATGAGACATGCCGCTGTTTCTTATCGTTTTACATGTTCTGTCTTGAAGAAAGTGCACCTCGTCATAATATGCATGTATGACCACTTGGGGAAAGCTGACCAATGCACATAATATCATATCATTAGCAAAATAATGGGTATTATACATAATACATATATACCATGCTTCATACATCATTATTTATGGTCCACATATTTTGCTACTGGATATAAGAACCAGAACTTACGTTGATGCTCAGAGAAGTCAAACTTGTAAAATTGCTTTTCCACAGGTATTCCTTTTCTTGGGGGTGATTATCGTCGGGTTGTAGGACAAAATGGTACCCCTCGTCCTCATCTCATTTCCCAGAGACCACTTTTGTCCGCTTGTGTCGAGAAGAATGGATAGTGTGTGTGTGTAATGAGCGGTAGTTAGTAGTACAGAAAATGAACTGCTTTTGCACTTGTGCCAACTTGAGTTCCTCTTCTTCAACATCTTTCAATGGTTCTACTCGTCTCCCTTTCCAGTGGCACATTTATACTCTCGTCTACCTCTCAACAGCTCACTTGATTTGGTCCTTCAACTAATCCACTCATCATCAACGGCAGAAAAGTGAGTCAGTCGAAGGGAGAAGTCGTATAGATAAAATATTAGAAGAACGGTCCCTGTGATGTGAACCATTCACACTGTCCAGTTCCAGCACGAGTTCAGATTCGAGATTTTATTTGAGATGCTCAAAGTCAAAAAAAGATCGATTTAGTAATTAAATAATGCGTGAAAAAATTAGCGGGTAACCCTATTCCGAAGAAATTACCAGTAATATGATTACGCTGACCCAGTAAAACTTTTATGAATCAAAACCAAACAGTCCAAACTTGATAATCCCGTCTCAAGTTTGCAACCGGAAATTGTCAATTGGCAATGGATATTGATGCACGAGAAAAAACTAGGTTTTTTTGTAGACAAGGGCTGTTATGCACTTGGCACTTGCACAAAAACCATGAGAGATATACGCACTTGAGTGGCATATATACATTACGATTGCATGACTGTTTGAAGAACAATACTTGTGTCTATTTACACCTCCTTGTTCTTCCTCTTCTCTCTTTTCAGCTCTCCTCTTTTAGTGTTGATTGATGTAATAATGATTATAATAACAATAATATGGGGTAAGTAAAGTACATGTTGAGAGGTTGACACACACTACTACTTCTGGAATAGATGGAAATAAATAGGAGTCTAAAGTATAGTGGAGATGGGATCTGATTTCACAGTTGGCTTTTCCTTTTTTATTTCCACAGCCCTCGACTCACTGCTGCTGATAATGACGAGGATGATGATGGGTTAAGATGAGATGAGATATTGAGATGATGAGGTTTGACTGCTCTTTGCTTTCTTTTCTCCTATGCACTCACTCCTCTCTCTCGCTCTCTTGTGTGGAGGATGACAGGTATAACTAATCTGTATTATGAGACGGAAGGAAGAAGAGGCTTGCTTTTCGATTATGATGTTGGTATGTTTTAAGGTTTTTTAAGTAGTAGTCTTTGGAAGCAAGGAGCAATAGTTTTTTTTCCTTCTTCTTCTTCTCGCTCTCCCTCTTTCATCGAGTCCTTTAGGAAAGAACACAAAAAACGCTTAGAAAAAGGGATAAAGATGGAGATGGTTAGAGAGAGATATCAAAGAGATAATATTATATAGGGTTCGTGTGTGTTATCCTTTGCATTTTTCTCTTTTTTCTATCCTTGTGTGTGTCTCTCTCTCTCTCTCTCTGTCTGTATATATGTGTGTGCTCGCATGAAAGAACACTTGAGGGGAGAGCTTCAAGACACGAGCAACGATTTTGTTTGATTTGCTAGCTTCTTCTTTTGTCAAGAGACATTAATGGACGAGGACTCTCAGAGGGGATGCCAAGAGGAGCTAATAACATGTCTCTCGAGAATCCAGAGGACGATTCCGCCAAGCCTCTGAGCCAATCCACCGTCGCAAATGAGCTTCTCTGGGCGGCTCTGACAGGGGCTGAAGCCCTGCCTTCTCAAAAAAACATACATGTGCTACTACGCGTACCCGAATACTGTCGACGAGAGAGGAGAGAGAATACACTCTCATGTACCTTTTTTATCTCGAGTTTTTATATTATTATAAAACTTCGAGTTGTGCTTCTCTTTCCCTTTTCTCTCTTTTTCTTTTCAGCAGCACACATTCACCGTAGAATGGGAAGAATGAGAGAGAGCAAGTATCCATATGCACATGTATATAAATATATTATATATAAAATCATGGACGATATGCGCAGTATAAGTTGGTTTTCGTTATGTATCTTATATTAAACTGAATTGGGCACAACTCAAATCAAATGCATACATGACAATAAAGCTATATACATTTATTATTGCATTATGTTATCAGGCCTTTATCCAGAACAAAACTATAATACAATCTCGTGATGTGTGCGATGTATATATGCCTTTTTCCTAAGTTACAAAAGCAAACTTTTATTCTATCAGTGTTATCCAGGAAGAGTGAGCACAGTGAAAAAATAAACGACAGTATAGAGTTGAAGGTATATCTTTACCATCAGCTTCGTTCTTATTATATCTGCTCGCTTATTGTTTTCATTGTACTAGAGCAATATATAGCACTAGAGCAGCTGCTTACTTTCGACGTGTACAGCGCAGTCATATATAAACCTTATGAATTTATATTTTTCGATTCATATTTTTTCTACGCGTAGAGAAAAACTGGAAGCGTTATAGCACATGCAAACGTAAAACACTTTAACTTGCATTTGTAAAGGAGAAATATTGTGTGATCGTATCGTGTATATATATGTAGGTTAGGTTATATATATGAGCACATTCCCCCATTCTCAAATATTCACGACTGACTGGAATAGAAAAGATGAGGCTTTTCATGTTGTTTTAGCTTCTTCACATCGTCATCATCATCACTGCTCATTCAACTTTATTCATTCGCCCTTTTCAAGAGCTAACCATAACAGAATATACGCCTGGTTTCGCTTTTTTCTCTCGTATTTTTTTTGAATGTTGCATAAAATGAAGTATGTAGAGAGAGAGAGTGCAGTGAATGAGCTGCATTTTAATGACCCTTTTGCTTCCCATTGCAATCTTTTTTTCCATTCTAGTGCTGAATTATACTTTTTTTTCCTCCACTCGAGAAACGCATTACGATGACCCACGTAGAAAGTTGTTGAGAGAGATGCGATGCAGCTGTAAAATCTGAATTAATTTTTTTTATTGTCCAGTCCGCCATGCTCATCTGGGCACAAGCATAAATAGTATAAATATTCTCGTGAATGAAAGGAATGACTGTTCCATAAAAATAGTGAATGATTTTATGCTGTATTGCACGGATTTCAGGACTTTGGAGCAGAGAAGTGTGATTATCCTCCGCTGGCACACGCAAAGTGTTTCACTGAAAAATAAGAAATGTATATAAATAGTTAGTGCTGACTTGTGTTTGTGGTTATAAGATCTAAGCCATTGCCACCGCCATCATGATGATCATTAGTTTAGTGAGGGCTTTAAACGGCTTTTTCCTCGCTTGCTTCCATATATTCATGTTTACTCCACCATGCCGGTGCACTATACTAGTCCTCTTCAGTTTTTGCAGCTTTAATGTGGCTGTTATTATGGAAATGTGTCCCTGTCTCATCTTTTATTTACAAAGTACTTGAAAAAGCAGGCAAACGTTACATATCGTGCATATTATTGTTTGCTGAATGAATATATACACCACCACCCTTCTCATCTCCATTTTCCTTTTCCATTCAGTTTCTGCATTTTAATGTTTGCCAGAAAATAAAACCTTACATGAAGTTCTAAAGCCTATGTTTCACTCCCATATTTGTTAACGGCTCAGGAGTTGGTTCTCATTTTCGTGATATCAACTCAACTCGAAAAAATATTTTTTAATGGTAACGCAAACTAATGGGAGGGGAAGCCGGATAATAATGGATAAAAATGTATCTGATATGTACTCAAAATTGTCACCTTCACATCCTCAACTTATGAGCAATGAGCGTGTGTACTGTGTACCCTGTGTGTGCTACGGCTTTTAATGAAATTCTATCACAATCCAACTCCAAACCAAAGTAGTAATTCATATGCGTCATCGTCGTCGTCATCCGCCGAAGCTTTTTATCCTCGTTTTCAAATTGATTGAAAACGTCATGTAGGTGGGCTTCATTACCGACCCGGAGGAAATGACAGTGGGCTGAGCGAGCGAAGGTATACGTAAGGCGATAATTGCATTTCATTTGTGTCATTTCAATGTCATGTGGGTGTCACTTCTTGCCATCACAATTTTATAATGGGAGCCAAGAAATCCATCTTGGTTGAAGTACATTAAATATTAAAATGTTTTCTTCGAGATGTTTTACCTACATAAATTATTTGTGCACTTAATGACACTTCACACATCATTCCAAACATTTTAAAGCCACAACTTCGCACTTGGAAAAAAGAAGGCGTGTGGCTTCACATTGTCAATAGGCTCATCGTGATATCATTTTATTAAAAATGCCATTTGTCATTCTGTAAATCTCAATGCTTCACGAGTATACAATGAGTCTAACAAATTGGTTATAGTTTAGCATAACATTTTATGAATCCTTATTTAAACAATATTTTAGTCTTGAAATTAAAATATTTCATGCTACACTTGAGCTTAATGCTTATGCATACAACATCCTATACTTAATTGAGATCGTCAGGCATGATCATTGTTTCTAATCTGTACATGGTTCAGTTCAGACATCCACAAAATTTAGTATTAATATTCGTATCGTGTGCACCTGAATTGAATATTTCTGTAGAACAGAAGGCTATAATGATTTTACAGGCTTGATGCTCCGACCGAATTACAGAATTACAATTTACAGCCACATCTGATGGCTCCTCTTCGCAGTAGACTGAAATTGTATGCAACGTCTGAACAAAGACCAAAGCGAGCTTGGCGTGATATTCTTCTTTTCGATAGAGATTGGGGAGCTACCTGCCGTAGAGTGTGACGAGTCACGTTCTCCCATACATGCTAACAAAACTACAAACTAATTTTGCGGACAGAAGATGATGCTGAATGAGGAACTGACGATTGGAGCAAGAAGTATTCGCTCCGTTATAAGCTTTTTGCTGGATTCAACGTGTATTAATGCAGATGTGTATTGGATTTACGCTGTACGAGACGTTTGAATCTGAATTCCATTTCGACGCTTATATTTATTTTTTATAAATTAAATGACGCTATAGTTGTTCACTAAAGGACAAAGTACTGAACCAGTGTGTTCTCGAGTCATTGTGACGGTGTAGTTGTAGTAGTCTGGTTTTAAAGCGTAAAAATATTAAAGGTATTTAGCAAGCCACGTAAATTTTTACTTCAATATTAAATTACTTTTTAATTGTGTGTATCTACAGTATAATCACAGGTTTTATTTGGTAACAATGTGCCTACAACTACATTAAAATCCAAATGACATTAGAATTTTATTGTTTTATGACATATCTCCATAATTCATAGATAATTTTCATATCGATGAGAAAAGGTAAATTATGCAGAATACTTAACTAACGGTATGACTGAGAACCTTCCTTCTGTCCATCTTTGGATAAGACAATTTGGTACACTTGTACAGTTCTGGATTTCAACAACGCTTGATATGCATGTAATTGCAGTAGCCAGATTTTCCGGAACAGATCTCCATACCTCATTACCAATTTTGGCCAAGATTTTTCAAGATTCAGCTCCCATGCCTCAAAAGTTTTGAAATTGTCGTGACCGATATTCTGAACGTCTTCCAAAATAAAAATATCCTCAAGTGCCTTGAATATAGTTGTATGGTGAGGAAGCCTGAGCAAACTTGGACTATTTTTATGACTGGTGACACACATTTCCTGCATTAGCAATATACCATCATCCTTCATAACGAGTTTTAGGTGGCGTAATAACTCCTGGTACTTGTTTTCATTGTCCAGTTTCAATTCAAGACTCACAATTCGGTCGAATTCTTCTGTTTCATTGAGATCAAGATAACTACCGACTCGAATCTCAACAGGCAGATCCTTGCATGACTTATCAGCGAATATTTTCAGTTGTTTGGTTGGCGAAAAACCGACGACGCTAACACCGTGGTTCTTCGCGAGATATTTGGCAAGGCCACCACTAAAACAATTTAAGTCTAGAACTTTCATGCCTGGTCTCAATTTCAGCTTTTGTGCGATCAAATCCATGTTCTTTTCTTGGGCTTCTTTCAAATTTGTTGCTCCCTTCCAGTAGCCGCAGGAATTTTGCATGTTGTCATCCAGCATGATTTTAAAGAGGTCCAATCCTATAAATTCGATCGAAAAAATATATATTTAAAGATTAGTGTCAATCTACATATCGAAGGAAAAGACGAACTACTTCAAATTCAAGTGTTTACGTATGTATGCACCTGGTTGATCTCCACAACTCCATCCTTTCAGGGGTAAAGGCACCTGAGATTTCGACAGGAGCCAATGCAATGGATGGGTCAAAGAATGGTATTGCTTTGATTCAAAAATCTTCTCAAATGTTTTCACACCATCATATTCCATGTAACCTTTGATTATAGACTCGACTGCTCCCAGGTCACCCTCCAGAAGGAATTTTAAGTACGCCTGATTATCTTTAATTTTCAGGTCGCCTGCAGCACCTCCATTCACTCCGATACCAACAGGTCTCAATTTCCTTTCCACCAACTTTTTTACCAGAGACATAGGCAAACCGAGAAACGGTTTTATGATTACTGCGATGAATGAGTAAATATGGAATATGACAAGAACGAAAGTATCCAAAATACTTCGTTTGGAGACTGAGGTACTCATATTTGCTTTGCTGGCCACCATTTTGAAATTAAGTTCCACAACAAATGAAACAAGCAACGTTCACAATTCAACTGGTTGTTATTTGATGGAATCCAGAGACTTTAACCAGGCCCAGCTCAAGAAACAAATATGCTTCAATATTCTTAAAGTTTCATATTCACGCTTTTTTATTGTCTAAACGCTTAAGGTCACACAGAGTACAGACATGGCTGATTTCCGTTTTTGTGTGAATTTTTTGTTGACGATGGACCAGAGACCAGGCACATTTGCAACATGTATTTAAAATGACTTGTAAGAAATCTTGATCTACTAAACTATTAAAACAATGAAACCTGTTTTTATTGCTGAAAGATATGCGCGGAGAAGAAGCTTTTGGGGTAAATCCCACGGAGGAGTGCAGGATTGTTGATGTATGACAGTATCTCATGTTCCTGTGCAAGTTAATCATCACACGTGGAGCAGGTACGTATGAAAATGCAGGTGGAAGTATCATGTTATGACTCCAGCGAAGAGTCCCCAACAATTCTTATAATAATGTTACCTCATATTTTGCTTCAAATACGAAGACGTTTGGCTCTCGTCGCGTGTATTTCTGGATACTTGGCTTTGGTTTGATGCCCACGAAGGTATAACAATCCTAGGTTCCTGGCGCATGTGTAGATACCTTGCGGCACTGGAACAAAAATGCCGTATGCATATGCATAATGTTGAGCAATGCTTCCATTTACGAACACATACGAAGATTTGGGCTGGAGTTAAGAAGAGAGCAGATTTGAAGTACAAACCTTTGCACGATCCATTTTTACTCAGGTTCGAATGATGTTGTTTTTTGTGTTTACATTCATCTTCAAGCAAGCATAACACAAATGTATTCAAAAAGCATGCAGCTAATGCATTGGGTACCTTTTCTCTTTCTTTTATCCGCGGAATATGTTAGTTAACCTTGAAATCTTTTTTCCACAAAATTAATAAATTGTGGTCGACGTATCTATGTTTAATGCATATGTGTGATATAACTCAATGATGTGATGGAATGACCGAGCCAAACTTGGGATTATATGGCCTATCTTGCCGTGTTGTAACACAGGAATTATTATTTACTCCAGCAGAAAATGGTCTTTGTTGCTTCATTATTATTTAGATGCGTGCATCGCTTCTTGTATTTTCTTCTTATAAAATCTTTGAAAAGTGCAGCCATATGAATATCATACCACGAGTAATCGTATTTCTTATTGTAAAATTTTTATTTTTTTTTTGTATTTATTCAATGAGGACATGTATTTTTGACATGGAATTCAACATTCATTCTTGGACACATTGTAACCTTCTTCAATCAAGAACACTTTATTGAGCATGCCATTTTAAGTTATTGATGGGAACATATCACGTAACTGCAAAGACTAAAGCACATTTTTATCAAAGTCTCTGTTGCAAATTTAAGGCATATGCATAGTGGTTTTTCAGGTAGATTTTTTCTACAAAATTGAAGAAGTAGCACATTTGAAGATTGCGAAGACTAAATCTAATTCGAGTCTTAGATCCAAAAGATTAGTAGGTGTTATAGCCGGCATCGGTAGTGTCCTTTCAAGTCATTGATTGCAACACCTGCAAATATCTATTTATCATTAAATGAAGTCATATGAAAGTTTCAACTTATATATTTTTTCCTTCCAACTGAAGCTGATTGCAGTTTTTATTTTGAAAATGGTCCATGCATAATATGCATTTTTATACATCTCCAATATAAGATATTGGCACTTATAGACATGGCGCGGTAGTAAAATACTTTTTTAACCTTGATATTGAAACACTGTTCTTAGACTTGTATGGTTGTATAATAAGAAAACACATTTGGAAGGTGGGTCTTTGTATTTCATTACAACGCAATCAGTTGTCGTATAGTTGCCTAAAGAGGTATCATGGAAAGAGATTTTTTTTATGTATTTGCACTTTTGCACGACCACCTTAAAAACATAGATTATATTAGTTTTACCATCATTTGACCTTTGTGTCAGTGGATCAACAATTGTAAACACCCAAGTAGAAGCCACGTTGAAGAAGAAACCAACAGATTTTTAAAGGTCAACGGAAAAGAGGAATAAATTGCTTGAAACTGTTTTTGTCCAGTGGTCAACATGTTATCATCAAACATACTATTTAAGGCCTGGAGAGTAGTAAAGTGAAACATGAAATTCATTTTATTACTGGTCCATCGGCAAAATATTTAGATCCGCCCTTCTCACCCGTTATCAACGGATGTTCATAATTTGTTTCAGATCTTATTTATAGCAATCTTAATATCAAAACCACTTGTAAACAAAACTCCAAAGAAGGTTGCCCTTACCTCTGCCTACGCTTCATTGCCTTAAGTGCGTAGTGCTTAGGTAGTCGTTCAAGTATCATCATCCCAACTCTTTTCCACCTTGTCGGAAGTCTGTAAATTAGCTACACATGTAGAAAATTACATTTTGTATTTCAAATCGAATCACTCGCGTGGAATTGCTGAGCCCATCCTCTAATAGCAATATATGGCTCTATCTCCATAATAATATGCCGCTACAGATTCCGCTAGCCCAACAAGAAGCTAGCGGGCTGCAGTTTATATATAAAGTAACTTTTGGTCATTCGTTTATAAACACTTGGGTATGAAGATGAACAATGGAAGGTACCCTATGCGTTAAGGTAACATAAAGTGGTCCCACGATGTAATTCACATACATCTCATCTTCTTCATCTCACATAGCGCCCACTACTTCAGTCGCTCACTCATGCATACAAGATTACAGGCAAGTAACAATATAGCATCACCATCACGTCACCCTTAAAGGATTTTCAACGCACTTACCTAGAAAGAGGCACGCACCCTATCTCGCATTTAAATATGTGAGCTGAACATGCAAATGAATACGCACTATAACACAGACACTACTCCGTCCGTCCGTCGTGACGATATGATGACTTTACGTGAAGTCCCAGCAGGCATCTTTTCATGTTTCTTTTCGTAGAACGTTACGATATTGTAGAAGGGAATCAACGTTCACTTCACGACAATCTTTTCGGAGATCTGAAGATGCCTTCCTTGTCAACTGTGTTGGCATGCATGCATTATTGCATTGTGCAGTTACATGCATATCATTATACACCTTTCGGTAAGTCGCCTAGCTTAGATCTGGCGGAATAACTCTGATGAATGCATCACATTAGTATGAAGAAGCTGTATCGCGAGAGAGAGAGGCTAAAGATGTGCACGTATTTTTATATCCTTTTCAGTGCATTCTCTGTCCACGCATACATCATATTCCACTTTTGGAAGTTTAAAGATTATGACAATAATGTACATTTCAACCGTGTCGTGTACCCGGTTTTCAAAACTGCTGCACTCATACGAATCCTTGTAATTCCAACCAACTGAGTCATCATTCATTGACGTGTGGGGTTCTGAACTGAAGTAATCTCAAAGGAATTTCAAGTGAGTACTTTCACACTCAACGTGGGTTGCGATGTTGTGTGTGACGTTGCGAGACCCTTTAACTGTGAAAAATCGCCCAAATTTTAATTTCCTATAGTCACAATCAATTCAAAATATTTTTACTTCCGTTCTTCTTCGAAACGTTGTGCTCTCGTGACACTCAATGAGCTTATTTCCTTTACTTATTGGTAACCCAATAGAATGCATTGCGTGAAATGACACTTGTAACAAAAAATGACAGTAAATTGTCATAATTGCTTGTATTTGTTGTTTTCATTTGGAGGAAGGAAACGTTGATCTTTTGCATCTCGACTCACCGTCGTCATCATAAAATTCGTAGCCGATGAACCGATGATGCATGCACGATCACATTTATGAACCGGTATACATATCAAAAGTTTTTATGAGCTTACAACTATTATCCTTCGCAAACACGCTCGCTTGCCCAAAAGAGTTGCTCTTTTATTTACCACAGATATATTTATATGCATAGTCGCAGGTACTGGCCATGATATTTACTCATCGCATCAGCGTAAGCTCACTTTTATACTATATGAAAGTAGCTCTATTAACGATCTCCTTAAGTTATTCTCACAAGACGCCATGCCATAGTGGGAGATATGTATATACGTAAGATAGATTCTTCACGTACTTTTCTCATATTTTCAAGATCTGCTCTGTGCATCTATCTTCTTATTGTTCACTTCGCCAACTTACCTGTGTGTGTTGCTCGACTCCATTCCACCATCCTTGTGAGTAATCAGTCGAGTTTCATTCCCTGAGCAGGTCGATTGCTTTGTTGCTGCTGCTCTTGTTTGTGAGCTGAGGTGCGCATAGTACAGTGGTGAGCTAGAGGTGCAACATCTCAGAATGTGAATGAGAAAAAGAAGGATAAGAAAGTGAGTGCTACACAAGAATCCTTTTTTTTGTTCTTTGCCGGATCATTATCTTCATACAATATCATTCCGTTTTTATTATTTGAAACTAAAACAACGGTTTACTGGAAGTTTATATTTTGTGTGTGAGCAAACATAAGGAACGGAGAAGAGAGGGGTTTCGTTCGTTTTTCCTCTGTATAATGGCACCGGTGGTAATAGCAATAATAAAAAAGTGAGTAATGCGTTTGACAGTTGGAATTCAACCTGTTAAAAAAGGAGTATAGAGACCAGGACCCAACTGCTCCTGTGTGTGTGCGTGATCTGGTGCGTTTGCGTCTGTAATACAAAAATTACAGAGTTACATACATGCGTCGAGAGAGAGAAGTTCCTCTTATTATGTCTTACTCGAGGGAACTCCCATGAGAAGATTTGTGTCAAGAAAGGAAAAAAACTCATTTCCTTCCATTCGGCCAGCATGCAAGTAGACCATTTATTTGTTTCGTTGATGACTCGCAGGATCCTTAAAGGGTTTACTTAAGAATAACCTCAGACCAAGTGAAATTAGGTTGGCTCAGAGACCCCTTTGAGTCCAGACCAAGATTCCAAAATACTTGCTCATATGAAACCGGACCTTCTTGCTCTGTTTACCTTCATTGTTCCATGCTATTTGGATCATAAGATCAAGGATATATTCAAAAGCCGAAGCCGAGTGCTTATTCCTCTCAACATTCTACCCAAAACGGAAAGGGTTTGTGGGTTTTAGTGAAAGTGACAAGGGTTTGACCATATTATATACTTTGTTTGTTTTCGAAGGAAATGAAAGTGTCTGAGTAAGTCTGAAAACAACAAAAGTATCCAAAGATAAACGCGAACATACATCCACACCTTTGAACGGGATGTTAGGTCCACATTGTTAAACGAAAAGGATGGGCTCTTCCCAACCAACTTGCTAAGTCAGAGAGGAGGTGTTGTTGCATAAGAATTCGTTTCGTCTTCAGCGGTTAGCGTCTTCTCACCAAAAATTGCCGAAGAAATGGCAAAGTACAAGCTAAAACTTTTGAAAGGAGGGGACGGAGTGCTGAAGTGGAGACTCGTCGTCCCCTTTGTTGGCAGCACATATACTGTACTCTCAGTCATAGCATTTCTATTTATTTTTGGGGTTCCTGGACTTGCCGTTGCGGAAGGAAGCAACAGCACAATTAGCAATAGTAGTAACAACAATACGCAAGTAGAGCTAAGTAGTGTTAGTAATGTTACAACAAGCTGTTTGTGTGATGGTGGTAGTAGTGGGGGTGGTGGTGTGCCATGTGAGAAGAACGTTACTGCAACGGATTGTCCAAATGGACGGGTAATCGCTCGGCATGATTGCTCATGTTGCTTTGTTTGTGCCAAACAACTGACTGAGAGCTGTAACAAAAAGGATGCTCCCTGTGATTCCGAGTATGGATTGGAGTGTGGAGCTGATGACAAGTGTCAAGGTAAAAAATCCATGCAAAATATTATGTAGCATTCATGGTCTTCTCCTTACTCGAGCCAAATTAACCTACGTACAATCATCATAATTATTGTCTTTGGGAGTAAAAATTCAGCTCATGATTTCAGCATAATAACTTTCATCCATGTTTAGAAATCAATTGATGAGGTGCTCATTTTGAAATAACTTCATAATATTGATGACTCTCCTCCTTAATTCAGATGCAGTGGGTTTCATTAAGGATTCTTACAATTCATTAAAAAAAACTTGCGACCTATTTCAGTATATTCCTTTTTATGCACCTTTCAGAAAATCCCATACGCTCATACTCATCATTCGCTCATATTCCACTGGCAATGAAGAGCATTATTTCATTATAATTGTACACCTGCTGATGCTCGTTGTAGTGTTCAAAAGACAGGACGATGACGAGTCGTTTTGTAGCACATGCGTAAATTGTACGAATATATTATTTATATGTTTACTTGAGTTTACGCAACTAAGGATTTCATATTTTTTTGCAAATCAACAACCCACAGCTCGCTCAAGTTGTAAAGGCACGATATACACCAGATACAATCATTAGCGTACAATTAAAATTACAGCTATTATTAGAAAATATTTTTGTATTGTTTGAAAAAGTATAAATATTCCTGTTCAAATAGAGGAGGAATTTAATGAGTCTCAGGGTATTTGCAACCTTCCTCATTCAATGGTAAACTTACGTCGCACAACAGCAAAAATTCATATTATATATAACTTATGACTTGTTCAATTACTATTTGTAACAATTGAGTATAGGTGTATGATGATGATGATGATATGAATGAATATCTATACTGGTCTCGTCAACTGCTGGCTTCATATACGACTATCATTACTATCATTATGTCATCAAAGCATCGATGTAAACATTAAAAAAGAAGCTGCTAACTGTGAAAGAGATTTTCATAGATTGTAGGCTTCGATTTAAGGTGTTACGCAGACAGCCGCTTGTGAAACTGGGAACAACAGTTCAGCTCAAGGAAAAATATATATGTGGATTAGCGATAAGTATGACATGGCACCAACGCCAACACCAAAGCACTACCCTCCTCCACTTAAATAACCATATGGATACTTATTTCACTCCAACTGCCCCTAATCCTTAATGCATAATTTTTTTATATTCCTGCTGTTGCCCAGAAAAATTCCGCCTCTATCTTTTATGTGATTGCTGAAAAGTTAAGTCACACTTTTATCCTTTTGAAAAGGAAGGAACATTAGTGACTGGTCAGCGGGAGTAAAGTGTGCGATGCGATATGCTTGTTTATTTTTTCGTAATTTTTCATTCGTGTGCTATGAACGATATACTCATAAAAAAGGATCATCTTGTCTAAAGATTATTGCGTAAGAGGTGGAGACAGGATAGGAATTCATGTTAAAAAATATAGGTGACACGAGATTTTTTACACTCAAATAACTATTTTGACTAATAACAGTCCACTCGCCAAAGTACCACTTGACGTTTCGCATAAATATGTACGGCACAAAGCTATAAAAATCAATTCATATTATAACTTTGAAGTGCTACTTTGCTATTTATACGTATACCATATTATGTATATCCATTTGGGTGTTACACGCGCGACAGAACAAGGATGAGATGATGAATGTATTCGCATTATATAACTTGGTGGAAAAAAATGATGCATGCAATTTCCCTGTTTCATTTTATTGTTGATTCTAATTTGATGAGGGCACATGATGCACTCCAATATGCAATGCAACAATAATGCACAAACATATATAACACGAGAGAGAGAGATAACAACATACACGGCACAGTTTAACTGTTTTACATAACCTAGTTGATGAATTCATTGATATTCCACCGTGGCCTCTGTTGATTAAATATTATGTGGCGAGTAAAGTAAAAGTACAAGTTGAATGGCCGGTATTGTAACAAGTTGTCAGAGTCAGATTTCGTCGTTACAAAACAATAACAATCATAATCAGAAGAGTATACGATTCGATGGTAGTGTCGTATATGACAGGATGGTAAATAGAATTACATTCGCACACGCCATTCTATATATGCCGTCCTCCCAACCTTTAAAAATATCTCTTCAGAGAATTTACGGCACATTTCTGTCCAAACATTTGCAACTGCATTTTCTAACGTTCTACTTTTTTCTGTCGCATCATTCACCTCGTATCGCCTCATTGGACAGCATACAACGTTATATTGTTTTTTGTGTGTGTCGGCTTTTTATTGATAGAAGTTGTGACTGTGGCGAAGTAGTATATAGATAGTAGATCTCGATAGATGATTGGCAAAATGCAAACAGATTCCGAGCTAGAAAAAATGATATCATGGTAGTGTTGGGGAGCAATAATAAAAGGCCATTCATTCGAGTGAAGTAGGAAGAGGGCATACATACACCATTTATTTGAAGAAGGTACACTATTGACTATAAAAAATGTGTGCAAATACTAAATACTTATACAAATAAGTATATATAACGCACACACCTAAACGTTGTTGTAAGGGAAGAAAAGAGAATTTAGAAAAGTTGTAAAAGGGCGCATCCTTACTCAAAGTGAGAAGTGTGCTTCCTGTGTTCACCATCACCACCACTCTCCACATTATGTTTCAGACTGTGCAACTTGCTCATCCGTATAAAAAAAGGCATTGTTGCTGATGTTCAATGAGCAAAAGTAACATGTTTACTTACACTTGTAAGATGCCTATAAAATAAATCCCTAGTTGTGCATGAACCATGTGCCGACGCTGCTACCGATGAATAGTAACAGTTTTCCTGTGTAAAACATATAACTATATAATTTTTCGAAGCCTACCTTGCTATCTGACTCTTCACAGTGGCATCGTTCACGTATTCAAATACTTCAAACAACTTATAAACTACGCCAAGTATCCCAACTAGGAAGCTTCTGCTGAAGATGATCGATCATATTTTTATGATTAAGGAGCATCTCTCGTCTGTCCTTAATACAAAAACATAACTTTGCCTTCTGTCAAAATTCGTGAAGCTTATTCCACAATTGATTTTCTCCAATGTTAAATACTATAAGTTGATGGCCGCAAAAGGAACTTACTTATTGTGGGCTTGTAGGGTTGTAGGTATATATCTGGTTCTTTCTGGTTGTGTGATTTTAAACTTGCGGTTTTTTACCAAATAAATATACACACCAAAATATACCTTCGGAGTAAAGGGTTTCTCGAACACGTATATAGATATCGATGCTCTCGTCCTTTACGGATTACCTGGCAATTATTGTACGGGTAAAGTTGTTAAGTGTTTAGAGAAGCAGAAAAAAACTGGTTGCTCAAGATGAAGGATAATACACTAACCAATATTTAATTGAATACTGGTAGCAGAGTCTCATCAGTCATCAGTCATGGGAAAATTGTGCTTTTATTTGGGAGATACGCTACTTTTCAAAAAAAATGATTACCTCTCGATTCGTGTATCCCTGTAAATATATCGAAACACTCTCTGTCGAAACAAGGGAACATAAGCAGAAGCAAAATATAATTTGTCTCTACGAAATTTCTCGAATCGATGATTTACGCATTGGTTTGCTAATACCTACTTTTCCGCCGCATCTCCCCAAGAAAATTTTTGTAAGCTTTTTCTTGCCTAAAACCAGTCATTTTTTCTACTGCAATCGAAGCCTTCTGGTTATAAGCGGGGTGTGCAAGCACGTAAATATTTATAGCTGTGCTGTGAGAGTGGAAATGGCAATAAAAATGGACTTTGCTCACGAATAACTCCAAATTATGTTGCATTACATGCCTACTGAAAGAAAAAAGAGCTTGGATTTAGGCACTATATACTTAAAGCACTTTTCCTCTTCTTGCAACATTTTTTTCAGGCCGAGACCAAATATCTTTACAAAAACAAGCATGGCTGTATGACATATTCTGGTAGAAGAAAACTGGTAAAACTGAGGTTGAACAAAGTTTCAAGTTACTTTTCGATATAAAAAATATGTCTGCTGGTTAGCGATAAAACGTGCATATTGGTCAATATATTGCGTTTGTATTAAAAGGTGTATATAACAATAACTTAAAGAGAATGATATGATGATATGAATTGCATATAGGAAATAGCATACAAGAAAAGGAAAAGAAAGAAAAAGTTAAGAAGTGTAATCAGTCGAGTGGGAGGAATGGGACTATGAGACAACAACGAGACACTTGCAACAATAACACAACATATTTAAGGTATAAAAGAATATAGGGTAATGTTGGTCAGTGGATAAAACATTGTAGATTTTTGTACAATATTAGTCTAGGGATATTAATAACTTTTTTGATGATGATGATGATGATAGGCAAGGTACACCTAAGTATATGTAGAAAACAGTGAGAACTCTGCCCACAAGCGTAATTTTCTTTCGCAGAGTGTAGGGAATTTTTTTTATATTCGCACCCACCTCTCCGCCTCTTCTCTTATTGCATTTGACGTTTAGTTGACAGAATAATTGCGCCCATTCAATTCTTAAGCTGATTATCCCATCTACTAAATAAGTAGTCTTCCTTGTGGGAGAAAAAAAAGATCTTTTGGAAATCGCAATTTTATTTAGTATATTGCTAATTGTTGATTGTGATATTTTATTGTAAAGTTGCACCTTGCACCCGTATTGCTAGATAGACTATATGTGATACTCTAATTGTATTGTAACGTACCTAATCGTCAGTACATGTGTACTTCGTGTTTTATACCTTCCCTAACTCATTTGCTCTGGGATAATTTCGATTTTAACATAGAAATCAAAAGTGGAAATGCTAATAAATAACAATAGAGTAAATATGCAATCATTTACAATACTCTAGGTTGCTTTTACTCTCAGCGAAATAAAAAAAAGTAAAACGGACGTCCGGCTGATGTATTTGCCTGTAGACTGCATGCGACATTTAATGTTTTGTGCGAACATTTCGTGCATCCTTCATAAACAATAAATAATACTCATATACTCATAGTTTGTGTGAAGACATGCGATAATTTACATATACCTATGGACATAGACATTAGTCTACTTTTTGAAAAAATGTGCAACGAAAGGGAAAAGGAGCGTGTGCCTTGAAGTAAAAGAATATATCTAATCACTTTTTGCATGTTAATCACTTTTACTGTCGGCCATTGATGCATTGTTTTTTTTTGCTCGAGAGTGTCTTTTCTGCATACGTGTGTGACCTGAGATTGATGTGTATTATATTGAAGGGGAAATGGTAATTACAGTGGGGAGATAAACAATTTTGCTTATGGCACAATTTTTTTTCCTTTCACTTGACTTTGCACACCTTTCATGACAGGATGATTCGGACGATTTTCAAAACACAAGGCGTACAGTACAGTCACCCCCGCAGTGATTTAAGAACATCAAAAAAGGGGTTGAAATCAATAATGTGCGCAGTTATTATGGCTGAGAAAAAAAAATGGCAAGCCGGATTAGCGAAACGATCTTTCTTTTTTCTCTCGCATGCAAATTTATTCATGCTTTTAAATCTCACTCAGAAATCATATTGTGACCTAAACACTTTGTGTGAGCATACGTACGTCTTGTCTTGTCAGATGCCCGTTCCCAACTCACACATTTAACATATGACAACTGGGATGATTCAGTTGTCAAAAGTATTCCACTGAATAAACGAATATATTCAAAGAGAACGGCTTCACACTGAAATAATACTAGGAGAAATTTTAAGGGTTAAATAAATCCACGCTTAATGTGATGTGGGTGGTAGCGACGAAAAGACAGTCATGAAGAGTGCTAATATGGACGCAAAATTCGTTGATGCATTTCAAAACGCATGGTTAGATGTTTGCGGTTAAGTAAATCATCTTCAAGATTCAAGATGACTAGCTAACAAGTCGAAAATACAAAATGTAATGTTCTTGGAGACGTTTTTATACATCAGGTATTGCAGTATGGCTCGAACAAGTTTTACAGAAAAGAATTTTGTACGCAATAAAATAAATTATGAACTTGGGTTTTGCATTATATATTTTTTGTCGTTTACTCAAAATTTAAAAAAATGCAAAAATACGAGATGTTTCGTTGTTCAATATCACCAATTAAAATATGCGCGCATAAGTAAATACTACCGTGTGATTTTACATGTCATATTCCTCACCTTATCAGGAGCTTGTGAAATACCTCAAGCCTATGTGAATATTAGCTTATCACAGAACAAATGCCCTTGACTTACTATCCATAAATTTTTTGCTGAAAGAAAGAGGATTTTATGCGTGTAAAATTTTTATAGGCATTATTTAAACAAATTTTTAAGTTACATGAGAATGCTTATGTACATATTTACAAGCTCATCCCTGCTAAATATCACCTTGATTTGATGTGCACCTTGTTTGTTAGCACTTTAGAAAAGTTGAAACAAATGAACCATCTTTTCCCGGACTGCGTACATCGTGCCTTTCAAACTGGGCTTTTCCTTGAACAAAAAGGGGAAAAGAAAATGCTGTTTTTGTTCTTTGAATTACATCTAATTTGGACTCACAATGGTATTCATCAAGCCGGTCTTTTGTTTCTTCTCGCAAGAAGTTTTGAAGAAGAAAAAAATATTCAAATTCAGTTCCCTGAACAAGAATGAAGGAGAATTCTCAACTGTGTGAGAACGGAGAATGGAGAGCCTCTCTCTCTCGGTTCATCTAACACAAACTTGAATGAGAGAGAGAGAAGATTCGAATGCAAACAAAAGGGTTTCTCACATGTGAAGACGTCTTACAAGAGGATTTTATATGCATTACTTTTAATTCATCCCTTGATATACCCTCACAATCTTGCTTTTTCCATTAGCATCATCCAAAACTCAAACTCGGAAAGTATTGTAGAGAGAAGACTCGATGTAAATATTTTTACAGTAGACTCGAAAATGGAAGGAAGATAATAAAAAGGATGATCATGATGGAGCAAAAGGGTTTTTGGATGGAACTTATGATGATGAAGATGATACATCAAAATTCACGGCTTGAATTCAACCTGAAATTGTTGAGTCAGCAGGTGCCTACAGGCTGCTGCACAGCTACAGGTAGGCATTCCAAGTAAGCAAAAAAAACAGGAGCAGCATATATATTTTGAAGCATTGGTCTTGGTCTGGTCTTACTCTACTCCACTCTCCTCTCCTCGAAGGAAATCTTCATTTCCACCTGGCATAATACCAACTCGGTTTCCGTATCAAAACCTCAAATTATCCGTTTCAGTCGCCACTTGTTACCGTTGCTTTCTTCATAGGTATCGTGCTGTAATAATATTGCATATATCCTGATCTTCTTCTCCTCAGTTCTGGTTATGGGTTGGTGTTTGGTACTGACAATAAAAAGATGGCATAATATACGCATATATATGTTATATGTTATGCTGTTCGTTTCGTTTACGAAAAAAATCCTTTGAGCAAAGATGAGAATAATGATGATGATTTGAGCCACAATGAACAGCAGGTTGGATGTTGGATGCATAGCTAATGCACTTTTCAATTCATATCTGTTGGACGGACGTCTACCTGCTGTATACCGTCTCAACCCATTAGTTTCCACCGAGTTAATTTGAATTTAGACACATATGCCGTCCAAAAATATTAATACCTACGTTTTCAGGTTTCAAGTTCAAAGCCAAAGCCAGCACATGTGCATGAATGATTTGGGTATTATATAAACGTACATACTGCATACACGAAGACGTACAACTTTATAATTCAGTTTAACGAAGGGCTTTCTTTCATTTTTGTTATGTAACTTTTGATAAATGGCTATTTTTGGGCCGGTTTTTATGCACATGTTCCTGCTTCCTTCCTGCACAAAACCTGTATTATTTAGAAGAAGAAGAAAACGTTAGATATTTTTGTGTTGCTTTTCTTCCGCGATGTGCTCTTGGCATGGTTCCATCAAAATTAATAAACTGTGGCATGTTAATTTCTTTGTGGTAAATATTACGGCGATTGTGGTAAGCTCTATTTTGATAGGTGAACACATTTTTTGTGCATATACGTTTCGATCCGGCTGGTTTACAATTCATTAGGGGAAGAATAGGTGTGCAATTTGTAACAGTGGTTTTGAGTTTCACACTGATTACTTAACTGTGCTTCATTCACTCACACCAGCCAGATCTGACCAAATGAGTTCAAAAGCAGTTTTTGCATAGATTTTCTCATGCCAGACAAGATTTTCGTTGAGTAATAATCATCTCACGACAATGGCATGGCGGTTCTCAGGAAAAGAAAAACCGTATAAGGGTAAGCATTTCGCGAACACAGTCTTCAGACGAGCTGACCTAACTTTAAACGGCGTGATTTTTAAAACGCTTTATTTTTTCAGCAGAACAAAGGCGTCTTGGAATTTGTAGAGATTAGTATTATGTGAGACTTCATTTTGGTATACAAAGCGACATTGCATAAATACGTCTTTCGACTGCACATGTACTATTCTCAAAAGTTAAACTTCTCTCCTTCCATAAAAAATTTTCGTGTGAAACTCTGCTCAAATTTGAACTCGAAACTGATTACGTGATGGAATCATGTAGAAAATCTACGGGGAAAAGGTGCCTATTATAAGCAGCATTGCGTGTCCAACAAAGAATTCCATTGTTCATGACAATGAACTACGCGTGACCTTTTTTGCTCGATCTACACAATTAGAAGAAAAAAGAATCAGAAAGCTAAAAGGCAAATTGTTTTTTACGGAATAATTTGAACTTGGCAAATCTTTGAAAACGATAAAAATGAATTTGACTGAGGTTATATTATAGATAAAGTCATTATTCACAATGCACATTTTGTTGATGATGTTAGGCCACTCTGACCTTTGATCCCTTGAGAGGAATGCGAAAAGGAGAGCATCCTTCCTTTGTACAACTTCAACCGTTTGAATCAAGAAAAAACAGGATATAACATTATGCTCGCATATCTTTTGGAGGAAAAATATTTTAATGGAAAACTTGGATTGACCTCAGTTTTTGATTTGGCATTGTCGTGTCTAGAGTTAAACATGGTCTGCTCATCTTATACGAACGCTAATAAAAATGAAACTGAAAGGAGAAATGTGATGTAGTTTTAACAAAGTTGAATGATTCATTGTTTCATATCGAATCGAAGCCAACAAGACAAGACTTGACAGGACGTTTTTAGTTTCGTCCTTTCACATGAATATAAGAGAGTAAATTGAAGGCTTTTACAAGATGAAGCGCTTTGCATAAGTACAAGAGAGCTTGTAGTTCAACGAGAGCATAATAAAATAGTCAATTTAAAAGGCTACAAAAGGGCAAATGCTCAACCACTTTTATATTCTATATCTAAACCGTTGTAACAATTACTATTGCGCTCGATGTGACTAATGTAATTATTACTTTAATTCTGTAGAATCGAATCCACTCACTCACCAGCAGAGTGCAAGTGTGTGCTTTAAAAATACATCAAATCTCCTCAACTTGGTGAAGGTATGCGTAGGTCGTGTCGTATAGCTTCTCTACAAAAGTGTTAATGAAAGAAGAGGATTCACCAGGGAAGACAGATTTGGTCATTAAAGTGTACAAGTTGCACAAAATGGATTGTATTGTTCAAGTCTGCATAGTTAACTTCATTTTTATATGCGCTGCATAAAAGTATCGAAAAGGGTTTACAGTGTTCTGAATAGGCGTGTAGGTATGCGTAGTCCGTAGATGCATGCAAAAAATGTGCACTTCATTGCACACGAATGTGACGAACCTTTCACTCGGGAACTCCCACAGTCACACACACACAACGTTTGGTGATTCCCCTTTGATTAACCAAACCACAAGCACATGACGTTACAGAATTAACCATTTTTTGCGTGCAAACATTTTATATCCCTTGTAGTTAGTTAGTATAGTTAGTACAAAATATGTACGTGTGCAAAAAAATTGCTCAGAGCCTTCACTTCACTTGAACCTATTTACTCTCCTTGTTACACCTGTGAATAAGTCATAAACGAAGGAGTACTATTGGAGTGTCTTCGCCTACTACAACTGCTTCGGCGTACGTGTTTGTGAACGGATTCAATTTGGAATTGGAATATATACAGGTTACTGCACTCCACTCACGTCATCTTCGTCATAAAAAAGGGTCAGTTTAATTTCAGGTTGTAAATCCCAATGCAATATAAAATTATGACAAAAATTGAAATCAGATGGAGAGTTCACTCCGTTGGAACATTAAATATAAATGCGCATGATTACATTTACAAAAATATATAATGCCTAATTGGTATGTGTAACAAATAATCAAAATGTCCATTAGAAAACCTGAAATAGATACATCAACTGATTTTTCTCTCTTCAAAGTGCCGTATCCTACATATCATTACGCCAACTATCGAACTATCTTGAAAAGTTGAACAGGTCGATTCGTTTGATGTCGCAAGAAAAGTGCAAGTGCACTTTTGACTGCCTTTGGACCTTTATGCAATTATCTTATCTAAATACCTAAATGAGATTTGCACATTTCAGGACAACTTGTAAAGGAATCCGTCAATTTGCCAGAGTAAATTGCAATTTATGTGAATGCTGACACGCAGGCTATTTTTACGATGTTGATCAGCGCACAATCAATTTTTTATGTGGAGTCATCCTGCAAATATTAATATCTTGTCAATTATTGTTAATTGATTCTCTTGTTTTAAAGCACACATATGGTGCTGCTGGGATAAGAACCATGAAGTGTTGCCCAGAACGTTTTTTACTAACCAGACTACACACAAAGGGAAAGGTGTTTCTTCGAATAATGATTATATATATCTTTTTATAAAATTGTCAAATCATCAGTTATTTTACAACACAACTAGGCCCAGGCAAACCATTAGCAAGGTGATAAATCTTTTTTAAGAACCATATTTTCATAACAGATATGTGGTTCTTGTGGAGGTGAAACATGATACTTCAGAAATAAGGTCTTCCTGATAACGACAGAGACTGGTTGTGCTGTTGTGCACTTTATCTCCACATACCGATTTATTTTTTTTAAATAGTGCTCATCGCAATTACGTCGTACACGTTTAAAATAGAATGCGCAGTCATCACAAAATAGTGCCAGCCTGTACAAACCTGTTGTAATGAGTTAAGTAACAAAAATAGTTACAAAATTTCATCATCTGCATCAGTAGTAAAAATATTTTCAAGGGAGGATGAATCAGCGGCATAAACAGCCACTTGCCAAAATTGCAAACAGGAAAATATAATATAATAAAAATTCCTTTCATTCAATTCAGGCTCCTTCTTGGGAACAAACAATGAGCCAAAGCTTCTTTGGTCTTGTCAAAAAAAACCAAACTGTCCACACTTACACACGCTTTGCCAACTAATTAGCATGTATCAAAGTGAATGGCGATGAGATTCATAGAATGAAGTGCAAAATGTTTTCCGCAGTGAATGGAGTTTTGTGCGAGACGTAAGGTTTACTATTTTCGAATGGAGATCATTTGAGCAGTTAGTGTAGAGCTGGCAAAGCAGCATGTGGTGTGGTATTTACTTATGACCGCAGAAAGTAATTAACGATCCTTATCGAGTAGCGTCGTCTCCAACACGAAGCGAAG
Source organism: Heteromurus nitidus (assembly GCA_034687055.1). Classification (NCBI taxonomy): domain Eukaryota; kingdom Metazoa; phylum Arthropoda; class Collembola; order Entomobryomorpha; family Entomobryidae; genus Heteromurus; species Heteromurus nitidus. Next base: position 44,156 of record JAQFZW010000178.1, on the reverse strand, counting down.
ATAATATTTTGTCTTATTATTATTGTTGCCTATCTTCATCATTTTGCCATTTGCGGTTGACAAGTGTTGGCCCGATAAAGTTGAACTAGTAAATTTTTGGACTGCAAAACCAAACAACTCGATTTGTTGTCACATGTCAATTCAAGACATATAAGATGCCTTATGGGTTACCTCATTTTTTTCTGTCTACTTATGCTACCATCAGTTTCATCAATTGTCTCAATTGAAAATTGCAGTAGTACGTATACAAATATATGCTGCATTGCATATTGCTACTGTCACATTGTCAAACATTTGACGTTTTGGTTCAGGATGCTTTGGTGCTACGTGAGAGATCGAGGAAGAATGCAAACAATAAGAGATGACGTCACATTGTTTAATAACTTATTTCATTTGAATATAATATGCAAAATAGGGTGGTCGGCATGCTGTACTTTGAGATGATGAAATGGGAAAGAAAATTGGTACGATTGTTACATGTCACTGAAGAATATAAAATGTGATGACCAGTAGTGGTGGTCTGGTCATCCCAAAATCGTTTTTCGTGGAGTATATATGTCCTGATGCTTTTTTACGCAATTCTAGTTTCTTGCAGGGCTACCCCTTCGCAAGGAAGGAGAATAGAGGCATGTACTTCGTAACGTGTTCTGGTTAAAAAAAGTGGTTCATGTTGGTAATCAAGTTCTTGGAATCTACACGAAAGTACAATATATACAATGCCCCTTGAATTTCATATACCATACATAAAATAAAAATGTTTTTGCGAAAAAATACTACAAAAAAATATGTGAATTGTTGTCTTGTCAGAATTTGCGATGAGGGAACGATGATTATGATGGACAAGCAAGAGAGAGAATTCACAAGATTCACGAATCTTCTGCGGAAATGACATAATATTAGTGGCGAGAGGAGAGGGAAGAGGAGCGTGGGTAGCTTCAGCATTCAACTCAAAAAGCTTCGTTACAAAAATATAAAATTGTTGTTCTGTGCACTATTTTCTTGTTTTGTGCTTTGTCTTCTCTGAAATACCCTTTCACACAAAAATGATTCACACATGGGCAAAACGAAAGGTATGTATAATGCAGAGATGGGAGATTCATTTTAACTTTAAGCCGTCTTTTGGCATCATAAAATCCTTTTCGTCAATGGGAATTATTATACCTTTTCCCCCTCCTGAAGAAACAACCAAAAATCCTTCGCAGTGTATTTCGCACAAATAACTTTTTTTACATCTTCTCAGTTTTATGGCAAGGTTTTTTGAAGGCATGTTGATGGCTCGTCGTTGTAAAAATAGGAATTTGAAATTATGGGAAACAAAAATCACAGCATAGGTAACAAGATACTAGATAAAGGAAAGAAGGGGGATGTTCCCAAATGTTATAAACAACGCTGACATGACGTGCCTTATGGCTAGAAAAATTGTGGTCGAAGGATTCTACTTACAAAGAAAGAACCAGAAAGCGCGTATTTGACTCACCTCAACTTGAAATTAGCTGAGCATACACATATCCGCGTTATGTTTGTTATTGGTGTTAAAATATTAAGCACATTTTTTTTGACTAAAATGTTAAATCCCCTTAAGCATAATTTAAGAGTTCAAAAATTGCAACATGAAAATGCTTAATGAAGAATTGAAATGTGTGCAATTTGTTTACTACATCAAATTATGCAGTAAAATGATGATGTGATGTGCTGAATTTAAAAAAATGCCTGCAGAAAGTGCACCTAAACCGTGTTTAATAAAACATTATGCTGCCACCACACGAGTACGATTTTACGTAAACAACCTTCTTCGTTTTCCACAAAAATTTGCAAAAAATATATAAAAACCAGGCTGAGACACCTTCTCTATCTTGAGATTTGCTGATATTTTTCCAAAAATGTGAACGTCATCACCACCATCATTGTTGTATTCTACTTCTAATCCCGTAATATTAATGGAAGAATCATGGTCTTGACTTTGTCTTAATGGCATTATTTATTTCGCATAAAAAGTCATGCGTAACTTACCGTTTTTTTCTGACTCATACAATAATATTCCACCTGAGAATCTAAAGTAAATGACTGTATACGATAGACTATGTAAAATACTACAGTGACTCTGCACTTTGTTAAGGTGTCATCAAGCAAGAAGAACCGAATATTATGCAGGTACAAGTGTTGTACCACAAGAAACCCTGTTTATTTTCTTCGTCTTTAGTAAACGTGTGCAAAATACTGTAAAGCACGAGCTTGAAAGAAGCAATGAATTAATGCTAAAAAGTATATTTTGATGCAGCTCCCACATTCTCTTACATAATGCAGTAGGGTTGATGGTACTTGAACATTATGGTCACGACGATGCTATAGAGCCGGTTGAAAAAATCGGGTGTGGAAGCTTTTTATCAGAATCGTGACTTTTTATGGGGTGCATTATGAATGTACATGAAATTATCCTGGAATTGGCTATTGACCGATTGTTGAAACAAAGTAGCGGTTGAATGAAATGTATTTGCAACTGTGATTGTCAATGACAGAAGACATAGCGTGCAAAAAACATCGTGCATTTGAATTTGACAGGAAAGAAAAGCCGCATATTGTAAGCCTTTGACGCGTGTACAAAATGATAATCAGAATTTGGGTGCGTGTAGATAAATAGATTTTAAGCAACGATCTGTACGGATGATAAAACCGAGGAGAAAAACAAATAAATATGTAACCTAAATTAAAGGGATACTTTTTCTATTAAATTCTGATTCTGAGTTGATTAAAATTAAATTATGTTAATTTTGATTTACAACCTATAGTTTTCAGCACATTCTTAAATTTTAATCTAGATTGCCCAAATTAACTAGAAAAAATAAAATACAATTACGAGGCGAAGAAATAACTTCTATGAATTTCCATTCAGAAAGTTGAGTCAATCAGGGAGTCCCCCAACCCTTGCATCATCATTTATGCCAGCAGAGAATACGTCATCCCTAAACTTGTGACTGCTTATATGCCTAGTACATATACATAATAACTTTATGGCACACACACAAATCATATATCCATTCAGTAATTTGCAAAACACTATATACATTACGTTGCATGCTCCGTTGTAATATATAACATATAATCTACAAATTTTCCACTTTCCCTTTTGCCACGTTATTAAAACATGCAAGACACTGTGAGAGACCGAACAAACCTTCGAATATTTTTCTCTCCTTGATGAGATCTGTAGAGATAATATCTTACTGCTGTATCATTCGCTATACGTTTGTCTTACAAGTTTCGTAGTGCTAATATATACGTACAAAACTACGCATACTGCATTTAAGATTATTTTGAAACTGGGGTGAAAATCCCATCTTGTTATCATAATCATCACACTTCTATGCAATGCTATCGAGTTACCTGTACTTATACGATGTTATGCGACATACCTAAATTAATTTCAGTCCTTTCTAGTACAACACGTAACTTCTGTTCTGTATAAACATTACATCAACTTCGCATATGAATAGGCATCACGCATTTTGCGGTATAGGCGGTTTGCAAATTGCAATTTTTGCCATTCATAGATTCAGAGGATAAGACATCCGTGTAACAGTCACACATCAAATCAAGATCCTTAAAGAGAACACGACAAAGTTTGGGAATTTTTCGTATTGAGGAACAAGGATTTGCGTGAATTTACAACTTACAACTACATTACTACACGTGCACTTGAGCAGTGTACTTTTGAAGCGGATGTTGATCTTCGAGTGCGTACGTAAAAAGTACGCGTGCAGATAACATGCAGCTTTATTACAGATCACTTGAGAAGTGAGGACTAGCGACTTAGAATTACGTAATTTCTGCAAAGAGCAAAGGAATTTTGCTAACACAGTCCCGATCTTAAGGCATAAGCATAATTTACTATTTTACTATGGAAGGGAGTATTTTTTTGTTGGAAACGAAAGTAAGTGTGTATTGTATAAGTATAAAAACTATTCCCTTTAATTGATTTATGTGAATGGAAGACAGGCATGCGATCCACTTGAAGTTAAGTAATAGGGCATACCTACATGGTCATTTTTTTCTTTTCTTGTTATTAAGTGAGCGAAAAAATCTTTGTTGGCAAATTTTCTAGCTATTGCTTTTTTGAGATACTTTAAAAGAGGCCAGAGATGACCTTGCCTTTCTAAACTAGGCACAATCACTCGCAGAACATAATTTTTTTCGGCATTTTACATGAATATTACATCTTCATTGTTATCTAACTCTAAATATAGCGTGATGGGTTGTGCAAAATCGCTAATGAGATGAGGTCCATTCAAGATAAATTATAAGCTTTTGTTCACGATGGTCATTGAAGTCGAATTATGGGAAAATTGGTTGTTGAGATCAATCAGTAAGTTACGCGGGAACATGTATCAATGGATGATTAAGTTGTCTTGTTAAATTGACATTGATGCGTGCATGCACTTGGACTGCTTTTACGATTTAGGACAATAGCATGTAGACTACTACACATATGTGTGTGCACCCTTATGAGTGGCTACCAAATTTGTCGATAGAGCAAATGAATCCAACTCAGATGATATGCAATTACAGATGTCCATGAAAGTAAAAACTTAACTCAAAAAAGAGTTTGATTTACAATTGCACATTTCACACTTGAAAACCATATAAGACGCAGACGCACGTTTGCTTGGTACTTTGGTACGACAATTTCTAGGGTTGCATTGTATATTTATTGCATGTCATCATGCGTAGGAGTTACGTAGGATTTGTCTTGGCACATCATTTATTTTATTTTTGCGAGTTCAAGAATTTATAATAAAATATTAAGATTTTCTGAAATAACGAAACCTGAAATACATAAATACTACAAGCTAAAAAATTGCATCCATAAACGAACATATGTACCTCTCGCTTTCCTAAAAGTTATTTTGGTTGTCGAATGCAAAAAATACGACAAATTCTCAACTTAAAAAATCTACTCACTTCGAAGAGGAAAGTTTTGCTCATATACCAACTGCTGTGCCACCTGTGCACATGTAAATTTAAAATCTGATATACATTTTTTTGTATTTTTATAGTTGTTTCAAGTTGTTGGTTGGCTATTTGATGGAATTAATCCTTGGTTTGTCTTGTCTACTCAAGACCAAAAAGTTATTTTATTGCTCCTCGCTCGCGGTTCATTTCCTTAATTCAATCGTCATGTTCACAAAAGAAGTGACGTGCGCGCATGGGCTCGATCTCGATGCAGTTTTCAGATGAGATATCATGATGGCATTCACCACGACGCTTCGCCTCGTGTGGTGACTTAATAATATCACGACAGCATCTCGCTCACCATATATTTCTATTTTTTACTGCAAGACAATACATTTATGAATTTTTTATATATCTGTGCTTCTCCATATTTGTATCATTTCTCTTCTGCAATCGTCAACATATTATTTTTTATACATTTGATGAATGCACTTTTTTAGGGCATTACAAGAACCACGCTACAATGATCAAAAACAATCTTCACAAAATTTGGTGCTCCGGTTCTCAAAAGAGATCTTTGAATTGGTGTGGAGCGAATTGTGAATGTCAGGAGGAATGTAGGTATGCTTCGTCGCGTCGTGTGCATCATGATCGCATTTTTAAGAAGTAATCACCTTGCCACTTACTTGTCTCTCACCTATTCACTGAATCTCTGGCTGGTGTTTATAAAAGCTCAATGAGTAGTATAGCTTGTTTGTCAGTTGTCAGCGAACACGAAATGGCAATCACAACTTTAATCCCACTGTGGATTCACTATAAAAGGCTTATAGTTTTTATGCATGCATACATGCAGAATACGCGTTTTGATAGTATCAATGATACTCTTTTTTGCAATGTTCCTATTTTATCATTGTACATTTTGGTTTATGGCTCTGATCAACTTCTTTTGTGTGAAGGATGTAGAGCATGTTTTATGTTTTAGTATAGTAGACAGTTTGGATGACAATACGCGGAATATGTGTTCTTCTGTTTTTGTATAGTATTAAAAAGTTATATTATAATTTTATGTTCATACACATTCCAAAGCGGCTTCGTCAATAAAACTTGCAAAAGCCATTCGGCTTGAACATATCGGCTTAAAATTTAAGATGAAAGTTTGGATAAAAGTATTTTGAATAGAATAGATTAATAGATGTAATGTCCAATCGAAGTTTTTACTTTCTTCGATTTATGCTGATACATCTGACATCTAAAGTCGCTCGCCTCCTGAATTAGTTTAGGTATCGTAGTTTTTTGTTAGGCACAGAGTAATTGATTTAAGTGCAGTTTGTTAATGCTATGCCTGTGCCAAACTCATGAAGTGAATTAGCAATTTATTCAGAATCAGAAATATATTTGATTTATAATAGAAACCAAATTTTATTACGACTGGGCTTAATTAGGAATAGTGTTGGTCTCCCCTGCAGCTACATCAATAAAATGTGGTAAAGTTTGCAACCATGCCTGAGCAGAAAACCCTAACGTTTCTTGATAGTTGATAATGACCATGAAGGAAAATGGCTAGGTGTCATGACTTACAATTCAAGTCATTGTTAGATGGCCTTATTGACGACAATGCAAGGAAGAAAGCGAATTAAAAAATGCTGTAAAGCCAGCAAATTCATTTTATGACTTTTGTGGCACAAACCTCTTGTAAAATGCTACTAAGTAAAAGGATTCCCTTCACCTTGGCTTAAACCCTCAACCGCTCGTGATAAGATCAATATCAACTTCGAAAATACATAATCCAAGAGAATTTGCAGTTTCCAGTATACATTGCAAAAGCTTTGTTTTGCCCAACACGGAAGCATCTTCGTGATAATAAATTTTTTTATTCATGTTTGTAAGTTAAGTTGTTTATAAGAATCCTGAGAATGCGTAGCTGTTCTGTATTGTATGGTTTTTAAAAGATCTCTTCAAGTAAATTCAGTACTTAAATGTCTACTTTTTTATGCAAGGATCTACTATCTACGTATTTATCATCGACGCAAAAAATAAACGAAATTCTGAAACAGTTAAAATTATAGTTCATCTATTTCATCTTGACAGTCTAGTTGGATATATTAAACAGTATAGTACGCACAAAAGTAGGTGCTACACTGTTACAAGTGTCATGATCACTGTCATTATCCGACTCAACAAGGAATATCCTATATTCATATACTTATATCATTTTTTTGAGGTTTACAATCATCTCAGCAGAAACGAATTTAAACTCTCGAATCTGCAATGTATATTTGCAGAGGAGTTGCAGATAAGGAGAAATTTTTTGAAGAACCGGAGCATGAAAATACAGAAGCAAACAATTGTATGTGTGTAGGCAGTATATTACACTTACAACAATTCCTTCTCTCTCTCAAGTGCAAGTTCATACAAAAATATTTAGGAGAAACGAACTGTTTTGCTTACAACTGCAAGTCTAGCTTGTTCAACTGTTACTCTTATTTAGTTGTCTTGAACAGTTATTTTGAGGAAAAAAATGTGTGCATCTTCTCATAACGCTTTTGTTATCTGGCTTTCCTAATTTCCTAAAATATACGTTTTTTACCCTTGCGGTCTCTAAGCGCATTGTACGGAGGTGAGATTTATTGCCCTTGTTATTCGATTTTGAAAAGGATGCAATTTGTATTTAAGCTTCAAGTACACATTTTATGGATGTATTCTTACGCTTAGCTAAAACTGTTGCAAAGCGAACAGTTTTTAGAACTGCGGCTGATATCCACATATTACGACTTATCTTATGATGGAAGTACATAAGGCTTATGTTATGGAAGTACATTTATTATTATTTATTTGTTCCAATATCTTTTACGTCACATCATCAGGATAGGCATCAATCTACTTCAGAGGAAATTACTGTTATTTTATGTTAAGAAAATTTAATTTTCTCAACTGGCAAAAAACAGTTTATCGTCAGCAGATCACGAACTTCTATATTCTGTGTTCTAAATACCTTGGACCATTATCGAATTCCCATAAGATGATGACGGCTGATGGCATTAATTGTATTGTAGGTTAAGCATGGAGCCGTAATTTGTGCCTTATCAACTTGTAATGATGAGGAAGCAAAAAGGGATTTTTCCACGAACAATGCTACCTGTGGCGAGAAATTTGCCACTTTGATCAAATTTCACGTACACCTCTGACCATTCTTTTTTTTGTGCTGATGCATTTTATATTGTTTAGCGCCAGCAGCAGTAGGCAAAACAATCGAAGCAAATCAAGAACATGGCAAAGATGGAGAAACATATAGAAAGCAAAATGAAAAGCTATTTCATGCGCATAAGTGGAGACCATGTGTGCCTCCTCGATGAATGATGAATGATGAGTAAAGCATGTAATGTGCTTGTAAGTTGTGGTATTTTAAAAAAGGAAATCTTTAAACTTCATCGAAGGGAGAGAGAGCAGAGCACGGTCGAGCTCAAGAATGTATAGATGCTTTGACCACATGAAAGAAGTGCATTACTGGCAAAGGCAACAAAGTCCTATTAAGAGTATATATTTTATGACAATCATGACGATGATAGGATCATGAACACGGAGTTACAGTAGCATGCATACTTTACTTGTCTTGCGATGCATGTGATGATGATGGTGATGAGAAAGCATTGAACGTTGGAAACTATGTCATTCATAATCTCACTGTCAAAGCCGACTCATCGTTAATGCACCATGTGCACTTAATGTTTCTACTCACACATGATCATATGGTTTTATTGGATTTTTTTTGCAGCGAAGGTAGTATAATACGAGTAACACGTCTTGTCTTAATTATTTGTAAAATCTTTTCCCTTTTCGATGCGATTCGACATTCTCTCTCTCTCTAATCTCGTCTTTTGTTTTAGTGCATGTTTGTCACAATAAAAATAGTGTCAAGTCAAATGACCTCAACTGTGTAATTAAACAGCTAGAGACAGATTTGATCTTTGAAGTTTCATGACACGTCATACTGTAGCCAAAGAGCGTTACAAGTGCACCTATATTAAATAGGTTCGTCAGGAGGAGAAAATGCAATGAAACGTGTAGCCTCTGTTTGTCTGTATAGCCCGTATTCAACAGTTGCAGTATTCGTCAATGTACACATTATACATCCTGTTGAAAGCGAGTGACCGAAAAACGCAAAGACGCGTTCGCCAATTATCATAATTAGTAAGTCCATTTATACAAATTTGTTCTCGCCAAATTGAAGCAAATGAAAAGTATGATATACGATTGAGCACACAAAGCACGTCATGCTCACAATATCTCTCATTGATTCATGTCCTGAACATAGAATAGCATGCGTGTCAGGTTATTTTTAAAAGCGATCCGTCGACAGACGATGAGACCCTCCACGTTTGGCGCTACAAAATGGTACATTATTATAGTCTTCTTGGTGAATGCTATTTTCATAATCCCATGCCATCATCTATTTCATTTGATTGCGAAACCGTTAGTTTCAATGCCCGTTTCTAACTTGCGTCTGCATCCCATCAGATATTTTACATATGCCAGCTGTAATCATTTTCAATTGTGCGTGTACAAAAAGGATTCGAAATTAAAACTTCACTAGTCTCCTCTGTTGAATGAATGTATGAATAATGAACTTTGCAAGATGAAAAAATGCCCGAAATTGGTGAAAGATTGCTCATGTAAATTACAGGTTATCTTATACTCTGTAGTCCACAAATTGACATTGAAAAATGTAAGAAAAGGCACAAGGTAATAAGATGCAGTCATTGCAAATGTATCATCATCATTATATAAAAAATATTCAACACCATTTCCATAATTCTTGTGCTCGTAGCACAAAAACCAAAGATGAAATTCACTCGTTCACTCATTTTTTCACCCATTTACAATACCATCTTTGTGCATCTTAAGCAAAAATAAGCAGAGACAATTTTTTCTGCCATTCATTTTTTCACATATGTGATCTCCCCATCAAAGAAAAAGACATGATAATTTTTGATAGATAAATGATGTTGATCATGTGAGACAAAGTTTATAAACTGATCAACTGCAGAAAAAATACACTGTGAAGTTTAGGAAACGGTATTTTGCAGTAAAAAACGTGGGAATGGAGTCACAATCACAACACAAATTCACAGCAGGCTGATTACTTTACCTTGTGCTTCCTTTTAAAGGGAATTTATGATTTTCCCCATAAAATCCCTTTCATTTTGTGTTGCGTATGAGGGTTTTCATTTTTTTATTGCTAAATGTTATCTCTGCACATATTGGCCACAGCTACTAAAAGCTGACCGCTGGTCTGCCTGCATAAACGGTAAACCATGCCAGCAGTAATTGAAATCGTAAAATGCTTATATGCCTAATTTCCCATAAGAGCACGTTTTCCATTTGAGTGATAACACGATGAAAAACGCCACATGATGATGTTCTATGCACTCACCTCGCCTACGTCTCTTGACATTTTAAAATAGCCGTCATGCTTCCCGATATGCCACACTCTCACACTACCTCTGAAAAATCATCTTCCCCTCATATCTCCTCCATTAGAATTAAAGTGTGCATAACCCAACAACGCTTGGCTGCATAAATTTTTTTTACTGACTCATATGTTATCTTCTCTACACTGCGGATATGTTGAGAGAGCATGAACTTACACTTGTATATATGGGCATCTTCCTTCTTATAATCTCAGCAGGATGATGAGGGCAATGTGTGGGCAGTTTCATTTTTGAGGGTTTTAATTGCACATGTGCAAAACGAACATCATGTTCGGATTAAATAAAATTTGGGTTAAAATGAGAGCTACACAGATTTTGTACTTGTGCCACTTTATTTGCATTAAAAAAGATGCAACAAAAACGGCACAAGTCGTTCTGGATTTGATCCTATAATTGTTTGCATGTGTAAACATGTAGGTACTGTAGCAGAAACATTGAGCGTCATGATATTGTACTCATGATGATGCGCTTCCCTATCTGACTTAGCAATCCCATACAAGATGATTATAATGTCTGCTTTACCATTTATAACTTGAGGCATTTTAGTGCATTTTCCTAGGGTAGGTATATGCATATGCACAAGTGCACATTAGTTGCACTACCAACTAACCAACTTCACATCATCCATCATAATCATTTAGAAACGAAGTTACATGGTAAAAGTTTGAGCCGGTGAAGACAATGGGATATGCAGTGGAAGCGCAACACAGCCAAGAATGAAATGCATCTTGGTAAACAAATACATACAATTTTTTAAAGAGTTGCAAAAACTCGTAGTCTGCGTACTTATGGTGTAAGCAAATTACATGCATATCTTCCGCCTGCGTATCTGTCGAATAGGAGTATTTAACTGATTTACTCGAAATTAATATTGTTTGAGAAACAATGTAGGGATATAATGCTCTTCGTTTTAATCAGATAAAAGACTCACAAAAGAGGATAGCAATAAACGAATATACTTTTGCTTGAATGGTACAAGAAAAATCATAGAATTTACAATTCTTTTTTACGATACGATCCGGTCTTCTCTAACCTGCTTTGCTTTCAATGCACTCACTTTTGTTTGTAGCAGGAAAAATGAAAGAAAAGTGAAATTAAAATTGGTTGTTGTTACGATGTTAGTTGGATGAGAGTAGGTATTCATGTTCCCATTGTGTACGCAAAACTTCTCTTTGAAGTTAAAATATCGGTTAGGTTGATGGAACAATGCTACTTTTGAAAAGTAAAAGCGTTTGTTACATGCACGTGCACTTGTGTATTTTTTTTACCGATTTGGTCAACTTAGCAAGGGTATTTCCCTTCAATTTGTATCCACTTTTTCCTGTAAAAAGTTTGTGAAAAGAGTCAGTGAAGGAAAATGAGTTGCGGACATCTGGTGTGAAAGATTTTTTTGTAAAGTTGCGAAAAAACACACTCAAGCTTCGAATGTGGAAGCAATAAGCGTTTAGTGGAAAATTTGCATTATTTCCTTTTATTCACATATCAAACCTATTTCTAATTGAAACTCGTGTTGAGTGAGGAGATGGGGATAAGAGCGTTTGAATTGAAAATGACTGTGGCATGCTCTGTTGACTCCGGAACATTAATTAACATTCTCGTTTGCTAATTAGCCACACAGCACAGCAGACCTTTCTCTCCATTGTTCATCCCTCTGTAAAGACCAAAGAAAACTGGTAGTATAGTTGCGTTTTACACTCAACGTATTCCGAATGCATGTCATCACTCGTAACTTCGTGTCTGTCACGTCATTTTCATTTCCTTTTTTTCGTCAGTGACAAATAGCGAAGTTTTTAAAACAGCTCCGTGAAATGTGTGTAAAACCATTCGAAAAATGGGTTTAGTTTACATTTCTTCCATCTATCACATATATATCTTCACTTTTTGCCGTCATCTCTTTCTAAACTGAGAGAGAACATACAAATCCGTCCATTTTTTACATCAGCCTACTTAAAAAGCAAATAAGGGAAAAGGTGTGGAACACTCCATTGTTTTTTTTGCAGATGTAACTTTGTTTGAGAAATTAAGTATGTGAAAAGCGACTCTTTTGAGAAGACACTTGGACTGTTTCTTTTACTTCATTCTAGCTTCACGGTTCGCTGAAACAAAAAGATTTTTTTGGTAAAAGACTGTTCAAGTTACAGATTCATTCAAATACTCATAACACAAACCTTGATAACGTAGATATACAAGAGTGGATTATGTACAAACAGTATGGAATTTGTAGTAATACTGATATACATTCATCATAGGGTTTTCCGCGACGTTACGTACGTAAAGTTTATTATTGTTGGTTTAAAAGGAATTTCTTTCTTTTGCATCAATTAATAATAACGTTCGTACATCAAGTTGCTTTTTTCATGAAAAGTTGTGCATTCTAGAAGACGTTCGTAACTGGGTTTTTGGACTACTCGCGTTATTCATACTTTAGTGCATCACACACACTTGCACACTTGCTCAAGCACAGGAAAATAAAAACTTATAAAAAAGCTAAAACCTCACAAGGAAATTTCCTTCTTCAACTTAAAATGGTAATTTTTAGGATAAAGTGCAGTCACTATGATGAAAGATGTCTAGCAAAATGCTACAAAATTGTATAAAAGATAGCCCGTGTCTTTTAAGAACTATTATCCCGTTTTTTTATAAAAAAAGTTCACTTAACCCTTTTGTGAACTACATAAGAAAGTTTTGTGCTTGTTAAGAAAGAACATATGAAAAAGAATTTTTCTGGCAGTTGGCACTAGTCATTAAAAGCCAGTCTCATTTACATCCTTCCTTCATACAAACAGATTTTTCATGTTATAAAATTGATTACGCACCGCACACGAGGATATCTCTCATCCTGTGAAGAAGTGTGCACTGTTTTTTGAGACAATGAATAATGAAGATCACACAGAGTTTTTTGTTCTCTTAAGCCACGCTATCATTTGGCCATAACAGGATGATGAAATTTTATATTTTTATCGTACAATCCATTTTGGTAAGTTTTTGGTTCAAGCCAAATACATTTGCGTCTGCGCATTCCATATTATGGCCTTGTAAAAAATGGCGATATAGTGCATTGGTACACAATGATCATAACTCACAGCCGAAGCGAGCAAAAAGTTGAGTACAAAAAGCCTTTTGAAATGAAAACGTACAAATTCTCGGTCACCGGCTCAAATGAATTGTGTAACTATTTTCTTTTCCTGAAGAAGATAGGCCATATTGCTGTAAAAAATCACTTTTGGCCTTGAAGTTCAAAGTATAGAATTATGTTATTCATTTTAAGATGAATGAAACAATGAAAAAAAGGATGAAACCAGATTTTTGAGTTTTTTGGAGAGAGAGAGAGAGAGAGAGAGAGAGAGATATGTTGCGATGAGTTGATAATGATACGATAAGCGGAAAAGATGAAGCAACAATAGTATTCTAGTAACAATAAACAACAAACAACAGAGAAGGATGAGATGATTTTTTTAGCCAACTAGTTATACAGAAGTAAGTACAGATGCGTGATCATTTGTGTAAAGTCATTGGTCACGACAATGCATCAGGCAAAAAACTACGTTTTTTTGGCTAGGGTCCGAGAGCTCATACTCTCGTCGGAATCGAAGATGTTGTGCCGTGCAATTTAAGATTATAATTTTTTTGTTTGAAAACTCTAGACTTGGTTGAGACGTTAGCAAAGTTGTAAGCCGGTGGTGGTTCATTAAAAATTCGATGATTTTTTACAGCATGTGTATGTACCCTTCGTGCTCAGAATGTTTCATGTTCGATTTCAAAGATGGTCTCAACATAATTATTTGAAATTACGGAAAAAACTAGTGCTTTATCGATAGATGGATAGTCGTGTTTTCGAAAAACACTGAAAAATGTTATTTTATATACGTGCTCAGTCATTTCATTTAATGCCGAAAGCTTGTTTTAGCTGTTTTTACACTTGTTCAGAGGATCAAAAGAGCACACGGAAAAGGAAATTTCCCAAGAAAACAAGGCAGAGATTGAAGGAGAGAGGGTGAGGCAATTTTCTTTTGCCTGTTGTAATGAGATGCAAATTAAAATGAGTATGATATAAAATTATTCTCCTCTGCGGTCGCTTATACGGATCAAGTCTCTCTAGAGGAAGACGTGAAATGAACATTGTTGGTTGGAAGGCATCATTACAAACGTTCATACGATGAAAAATGGGTGAAACTCTTCGAGTTTCCTTGAAAGGACCTAGTAACATCTAACCCTAGCTTTAATCATGTATGTATATGTGTGCCTCTTTTACTACAACAGATTTTTATGCGCTTCCAATTACTATTGTCAGTAGTGCATTAAATTCCATGTTGGTAAATTCACTTGCAGGCATTATATTCATATGCATACCGACATCAACATTCCTATATGGGATTGCATGACAGGCCTTCATCTTCTTGCTTCCGAAATGTATATCCCGAATACAAAAAAGGATGCTCAAATAATCCATTCATTTCCCATAATGCACTGTTGATGTGGGTCACAAAATGAGCTGTATACTCGTTGAAGGAAGATTCTCTTTAAACCGGTTCAAGACAAAGATCTTCTTGTGCGTAATAAAGCTCGCTAGGCATATTGAGTTAATTTTCACCTGGTTTCTATTATGACCACAAATTTTTCCATAATCCTCATGAATCAAGATGACAATCAAATTTGAATTGTGAGTGAATGTGATATGATATGAGATATATGGAGTTTAACCTATCGTGAGAGCGTGAGACTGGCAAGAGATTCATGAGCTATCCAATAGAACAAAGTTGACCATAATTCGTATATAAAGTTCACCATTGACGTTCATGCAATAAACTAATTTCTTATGTGATATCTTTATGTTTTGTAGCAAAAACATCTTGTACCGATGATACTGGGTGCTCAAATGAAAATATGTGTGTTGGCGGAGCTTGTGCGGATCCATGTAAAGTTCTTACTGACGTATGCCGGGATCTGAAAAACGGGATGTGTGTAACGAGAAACCATCGACCCATTTGTTCTTGCCCATCTGGACAATCTGTAAACTCCAATAAAGAATGCACTCCAAGCCAAGAAGAAACAGGTATATAGCAAAAAATAATGCTGTTGCTTGTAATAAAAATCATGCTTGCCTCTTGAGAATCTCTTTCAATTTTGAAGGTAATGATCCTTGATAAAGGTGCACTGCATTTACTGTACTGAATTTGGTTTAAAATGTTTTAATGAAAAAGGCAAACGTTATGCTTGTATCAGTCCATTTAAAAATTTTATGTGCACAAAATCTAATGTACATAATATGGAGTAGATTATCAGGAAAAAATGCCTTCTCCGAATAATCGAAAAAATATCGACAGACTTTTTTTTGCATAAGCTGATATTTGAAATCTGAAAATGACCAGATAAAATTATTGTTACGTAATCGGTGTGCCTAATTTTTCAAAACTTGTTTCATGCTTTGTGAACCCGAAAAATGTTTTAATGTACCCTATTGAAATTTTAATCATTTTGTAAAACGCAGAATGTGCTCGTATAGACACGAAATATACATTCACGACGTACTTTCCTACGTGTGTTGCATCAAACTTCTTAAACAAACTCAACGACATCATCGCAGGAGGTCTTAGCATGGCCCAAGCCAGACTTAAGTATATCCACATTTCAATTTTCAATTTTTTAATCTGGCTGAAAGTGAAACTGAATTCGTGCCCAATTTGACAACACAATTAAGCACAATGACAGCTAATCTAACACGATTATTCTGTACTTTATACTTTATGAAAATGGCCAACGATTCCAAAAATGAATTCTCTCTAAAACTCGCGTGTGTTGCATTTCATGCTGCAGTTGCAATCACGTACTCACATAAATAGACGACTCATACTGCATTGGAAGCAGTTAAAAAAGATTTTGACAGCTCATTCGAAATAATGACTGCTTCTAAGTAGACGAAGTGATAATGGTTACCTAATCATACGTAATGAACAAGTAGTTACACATTAGACACATTATGCCAATACGCCTTTGTCAAAGAACCTCAATTCGTTTGTGATTTTTTGATTAGATTATGCTTATTATTGCACCGAGTCAAAAGCATAATGAAAATGTTTTCAGTAATGAAGTGCTATCAGATAGCGTACCTGCTAATCAAACCATAAACTGGGTTCGAATATAGTAACAAAATGGAAGCTAATAAAATAATTGAGAAATACATATTATTATATTATTAATATATACATTTTACAGCACCCCCAGAAACCTCACGACTCATCATAACTTCGGAGATGAACTTTTTTGTTATGTTGAAAAACAATCAGCACGCGAATTGAATTCAGATCCGCAATTAAAACTAATGGAATTTTTGAGCACATAATGAACTTTACTGTTGCTAAAATTATTTGAAGGATTTTTCTAGCAAGTGGATGAGATATTGACAATTTTTGATGATGATTATTTTTCAGCCCCAGCTACCCACTGCGAAATGGATGGATTGACACACAAAGTCGGCGATAAATTCTACAAGGAGTCATGCGGCAAGCATTGTGAATGCGAAGCATCCGGAACCTTGAAGTGTCGTGATATCGAAGGTCATCCAGAATGTAAGACAGGCACGATTCCGCTGTCGAAACTAGGCGGGGAAATGACACGAGCATGCCGACTCCTCATCGGTCACGGCAAAGATTTCGATGGGTGTTGTGTGCCGGAGAAGTGTGCAAACGTCACC
Organism: Heteromurus nitidus; assembly: GCA_034687055.1. NCBI lineage: Eukaryota > Metazoa > Arthropoda > Collembola > Entomobryomorpha > Entomobryidae > Heteromurus > Heteromurus nitidus. Next base: position 27,029 of record JAQFZW010000178.1, on the reverse strand, counting down.
GTACCTCAGGATGACGTAGAACTTCAAAACAGCAATAATGACAATGAGTCGACTGATGACGGTTCGAAAGGTGGGAGAGAGTTTAAAATCACGAATTCAAACTCGCCCAATAAATTGGTTGACGAGGAAAAGGGAGCTCTCAGCAACAAGGCCGACAAGGAGACCATGTCTGAAAATGAGAAGAATATGATGCATTCCACAGAAGAGCCATCATCGTCCTCATTATCCCCCTCCTCAGCTTCGGATGAATCTCCTGCTGAAAATAGCATGCAAGTTATGATCCTCCAAAGAACGGACCACTCCGCTGTGATCGACTTACCCAAAAGCGATAAAGAGGCAATACTTTCCATTGCACTCGCAAGTGAACTTATGAAGGACCCTTCAAACACTGAAGTGTGGAAGGAGCATAAGATCCCACCCGGTCTCCCACAAATCACTTTAGCCGACCTGATTCCAAACACGTCCTACACTCTCAAGTACTCCGTCAATGGCAAGGACTCTTCAACTGTGCAATTCATTACCAATGGTAAGCATGATATTGAGCAAAATCATTCGATGATGAATCTGCCATGCAATATGCACTTTCTTATAAATATGCACAAGTGCCGCAATCAGAATCAGAGTATGATAATAACTCTTAACACCTTGACTAGATCGCTATCGGTAATCACGATTTCTATCATATATCAGAGCTCATTCAGATGTGCACATTTTGCACCATCATTAAGAACAATTCATTCTAAATCTCTGTTTGTGTGTGGCAGAAATATTCAGCCAAACAAATAGTGTATTGTTGTACACATTTTGTCACGACCGAGCACAGTTTAACCAATGAATTTGAATCGGTTAATGTGTGAATATAGAAAGTAGCCATTATTTCTGATTACTTCCCCTCCAGTCAAAATGAAACCATTTTACTTTTAGATCATGATTATTATAGCAGTAGTAAGTAACTTATAAAATATTGAAAATTTCCTTCAAGCAACTTTATAGTTATTGGTTAGCTTAGTGGTTATTTTGTTCAATACCAAATGCACACTTTGACTCACCAAAAATTGTTGTTACTTTCAAAATTTCAAAACAGACTACATTATTATAGGCGGATATGGATGATGGGTCTGTTACAACATAATTTAAATAGGTATATAACATCTTGAGCATATTTTGATATTGAGAAAAATTCGAAGGGCTTGTGGTTAAACCACACCGCATTTTCCTCCCAGTCCTATGCAATTTACACACACGCAACTTTCAAACGCCTAGTCAAAATCGCTATTATTATTAAACAAATAATATATCATTTCAAGCCTTTTGATGTTCAAAACCCTCATTGAATCAATCATCGAATTTAAAACAAGTCAATTGTGAAACGTTTTTTTTCCGAAACTACGATTTATCTCTGCCTCACAATATATTTCATCACCTGCTGATTATCCCATTTCGGATGATTGGCTTCATGCTAACATTTCTATTGTTCTATTATTTGATTAATAAAATGAAAAATCGCAGTCTTCATTCACTCATATGCATTCCTTCTTTTTCATTGATTTTTCATTGATTCACGCAGAAGTGGGAGCTCCGCCGCCTTCTTCGTCAAGCAGCCGAGGTGGCATAGGGACTGCTACAGGTAGATCAATGAACATTGAAGACGTAACGCCAACGGGTTCCGCCGTAATTGCCGAGTCAACTGAAGCCAGCTCAGAAGTAAAGCCAACCACCATCACCACCAACAGCTCAGATGAGAAGGGGAACAATGACAAGGATGAGGTTGAGCACGACGACCATTCCACCGGCTCACAAGAGATGACGATGATGTCTGCTGAAAATGAAAGTGGAAACGAGAGCAGCAGCGTTGAGATGGATGGAGATTCCGTTGTTGTTGCATCATCGCCATCGCCGTCGTCGTCACCTTCAGTGAAAGGATGCGAGTACAATGGCACAACCTACGAAGTGGGTCATACCATCTTCAATGGATGCGATGAGAAGTGCACTTGCATGGACAATGGGGAAGTCAAGTGCATGGAGAGATGCAGCTTGCCCATGTTCAAGAAAGGAGCTTTTGCACATGACAAAATGTGCTTTGAGGAACCTTCCGGAGTTGATGAGTGCTGCGTCATTATCGCATGTGCTAGGGGAAATCCTGGAGATAAAGAGTCTAGAGGTATGCGAATTCATATGTGAATTTAACATAATTTAACCAAAAGTAGCTAAATATAAATACTTAAGATTGAACAAGTGTTCCGAAATTGCTTTCTCAAATTATAATGGGTCCTTCAATCAGATCTGTATGCATTGCTATCCTGGAAATGTAGGCTTGAATTTTATAGTGGCGTTGCAAGTTGCTGCAAGTCACAATGAGCTGGAACTTACGATCAGTCAGCATAATATTTGCTAATACTCCAAATTAATTTTATTGGGCCTAATTGACGAGACGAGTTGTATGTCAGATATACAAATTGTTCTAAATTACTAATGTACTATAGTCACATCAATTACTAAATCCTTGAAATGATGCTCATGACTCTTGAAACATAGCTGGAAATATTGAATTGGGTGTAATTTTATGGTGACAGCCAAACAGATTTGATAGCAATGCTCTTCTGTCTTCTCTCACCAAATCATTTTTAGCTTGCAGCAAGTAACTATTACTCTTAAAATGAATAACTCTTCCAACAACGTTTTTAACGTAACTGGCATTTCTCCCAACATTGCAGAACTAATTCCCATCCATCCCGAGCCGTGTGATTCTGTGAAATGTGGAAAAAACGCACGCTGTCTTGGGCCATCTGGAATGCTTGGGGATGATGAAAACCAAACTAATCAGACCCTTTGCTTATGTAACGAGGGCTTTGTTGGGGACCCGTATGATGAAGTACATGGGTGTCAAGAGAGTAAGCCTAATTTTCTTAAACCCTGTTGGCAAAAATCATATTCATAAGAAAGGAATCCGGTTTCGATTTCAATACTTTTCCCTTTTTTCTTACTCTCATTTGTTTCATATAATTGCAGGTGTAGCGCCATCCGCACCTTCCGAAGGTCCTAGTCCTGCTTCACCGGCAGTTCTCTCCGATGGACCTAGCTCAACGAGTAAACCCGAAGGGTGTTTCTTCAACAATCAAACGTTTGATTTTGGGGCTGAGCATTTCGATGGATGCAATTATAAATGCAGATGCGAAAACTCTGGGGAATTCACATGTCTTGTAAGATTCCATTTTGTTGTTAACTAAACCCTTTACATAATTACAGTCATGAATTCCCTTTCACACAGTGTCGACATTGTTCTTCCCAATTGCAAAAAAAATCATGAAAGTATGCGGGTGTACCAATGTTAAACTGCCATTTTTACGAAAAGTTTTTTCCATTTTCATAGCCACGATGCAATTACCGACGTGACGAAGAGAAGGAGATCCTAATGGGGTGCGAGATTCAGAAAGATCCTTCCGATAACTGTTGCGAAATGCTTGTATGTCACGGGACCCCATTAGAATCAGGCACACGGAAAGATGAGCCAACGATTCCAGTGGACGGCTGCGTGTACAAAAACAAGACGTATGCAAGAGATGAGAAATTTTATGACGGGTGCGAATCACAGTGTATGTGTTTCAGCAACGGAGATGTCACTTGTCAGCCAAGGTAAATTCACAATAAATTCTTCCAGTTCTGTAGAATGATTTCAACATAGAATATTTAGAAAAATACATTATGTTAATAGAAGAAGATAATGATTTTTGATAAAGTGAAAATAATGGCATTCTCAAAAGTTTCACAAATACTCAGTCTGTCGACACGTGCCTTTACGTCTTAAAAATCGAACAAACTGAAAACACATGAAAATTTCTATCAAAAGCGCGTTTCACACTTGAAGCATACAATTTTTATGCCACCCAGTTTCTTATGCTTCATGCACTCGTTAATGAATAGGTGGGTTTACAGAACAGACTCGACGTAGTTGTAAATATATGAAACTAGAAGATTCTTCGCTCGTCTAAGTAGTACTGTGTTACATTAGTACAGTTTTATTCTGAAGTAAAACAGTAGCCCCCACACAGAAGAATTATGTCTAATTGTAATGCAACATGATTTCAGATGTCCTCCTGCTGGCCCACACGGCACCGACAACTGCGTCACTCTAGAGGACCCTGCAGATAAATGCTGCAAAGTGACAATTTGTGGCAACCAAACCTTGTATGATGAAGTGATGAAAGCAGAGGCGGCCAGGAAACTAACGACGACTACAACCACACCAGAGCCATCCACAACGGTTGTTCCATCTACAGTAGCCCCCGCATCAGGTATACCAAGGTCATCATCGTCAATCACAAGTTCTGAAGAAGCTGAGGGAGCAACGTCCGTCGAAGAAAATACTTCCCAAGGTTCCTCCACCTCTGCCTCCTCAGAACTACCACCCACAGGCTCCTCGTCCGAACTTCAGCACGAAATTGACATAAAAATTTCGATGGTCCTTCCACTAAACGACTCTGCCATGATGATTTCGGTGAAAGTTCCCGAAAACGAGCTGTCCGCTCTCCTTCATGAAACAATGCTCGTGAAATACAGCCACGACTTGACTTCATGGAAAGAACAACGTTTCCCAATCAAGGATTTGTTCACTGAAGGCTCTGATGAATTGCATACTGTCGTCACAGGACTATCTGCTGGACAACAATATTACTTCAAGGCATTAATCAAGGGATTCGAGAGCAATGCAGCATCAGGCATCACAAAGTTGCACTCTGGTGGCAGCGAAGAAACGGTAAGCGCGGAAGGTCCCACTGACAGTGGAAGCATGGAGCACACTCACATGTTGGCAGCCAGTGAAGAAGACGAGGGGAAAACAGATAGTTCCTCCGGATCAATGGAAGCTCTTCCATGCAAACACAAAGGGAAAATGTATGAGCCTGGCCAAGAGTTCTATGACGAATGTGAAGCATATTGCCTCTGCGATGGAACTGGAAATGTGACCTGCGTTGAAATCGACTGTCCTCGGGACGGACGCGAACTTATCGATGAGTCATGCGTGAAATGGGAACCAGACTTGCGGAATTTCAGGAAGGAGGCACCCTACTGCTGTCCTGACATTGTTTGTGTGCAACACTCCCACTGTGAGCTGGAAGGTGGCTTGATAGTCCAAAATTTTGAGGAACTACCACATCAAATGACAGGCTGTGACAAGACTTGTCAGTGTTTGTACGGAAATCTCACATGTCATAATGGCAACAACTGTCCACCCGTCTCACCCCATCCTCCGGCCGCGCTAGCTTGTCCACCTGAGTTGGCCACGCAAGTGAGGATGATTGAAGACGAGTGCTGTTTACAATGGGCTTGTATGAATCATACCGCAGGTAAGAATTGCCAGCTTTGCTTTGTAGTATAAAGCCAGAGAGATGTTGTTTAAAAGAATTGTTAACGCAAAATCCGGTTCGATGGAACTTGGTGAAGTATTTAGACGAAAAGTTTATGCATGCAAAGAACGAACCACACGCTTGGGGGTCTTTTCTTGCTTACAATTACCGGGATGATGATGAGGATGACGGTTCTTTGGAAAAGTGAAAGTGATATTTCAGCTTTTGCAGACTTAGCAAGTCATAAAAGACAGCCATGCAAATGGACGAGGATACAAAAAAAATATACTTGAATAATATGTTCATACGTCATCCTTTGCAGAGCTTATTAGGCTCGCATTTACGATCCATGTAAATCTCTATTGTTGCTTGTCCAGTTTGTAATTTATGCGTGATGAGATATGAGCTTCGCTTGGGATTTTTTGGGATGGGGATATTAGACAAGGAAAGAAGTTGAAACCTTTTAATTCTCATATATTTCAAGGTTGCTTTCAAGTTCATTTGATGAACGCTAATCGTACAAGAGGTGGGATTTGGGATTAAATGCATACTCTTTTTAGCTGTTTGTAGAGCATGCAAATAAATATCACCTTGTGCAAAACACAAATATGTTATTGTCCTTTTTTATGTAGATGGAATTAAGCCCGTAGTTGGGGTGGGCAATGAAAATAACATAAACAGACAAACGACACCAACTGCTCCCACGACACAAACACACAAAGACTCGTCCTCGCACAATAATGACAATACAGTCACAAATCTGACTCTTGCAATAAAAGACCCATTAGAACCTGATTTACATGAGTACGAACATGGTCACCATCATCAAGGTGGTGACGACAATGATGAGAGTGACCAAGACTATGATCAGTATGTGCCCCCTTCGGGTGGTAATCGACCCTCGATTATCGGCCTTGACAAACTCAATCCTACCGATCTCCAAGAGATATTGCACCATTTGGCAAGTCTTGGTGGAGATAGCCAAGAGCAGCATCATCAGCATCGCAACCCTCCACATCCTCCCCAGAATCAGAATCCATTCGTTCCTGGAGCGTATACAACGGTCCAAACTGCACAGCAAGTGGCAGAGTTGGAAAGGGAAGCTGGAGGACGATTCATTGGCAGGGCTGAGGATGGAAGTTACATTGTGGCTGTTCCTCAACCTCAGCAACAACGTCCTCCTCAACCCAATAATGCTCACATTCCAAATTATCCTCATGTGGGAAGGGGACCAGGAGTTAGACCTAATGGTGCACAACGGCCATATCAAACACGCCCTAATGCACCTTCGGCACCGCCCGGCTTTCCAGGTTCGTGTACCTGTGAGATAAAAAAAATCCCTTGAACCACAAAGTTACATTTTAAAATGTTTTTAATCCACCGGACATTTTGTACAGACGTTTTAAATTCATAACATACATACATTTCACATGCAGATTAATTATCACAAAAATTTATCACACACGTTTTCATACACTTTGTTCACACGTAATACACACAAAAGTATAAAAGCTTCCTAGAAGATTCATTTGACGCTTGTAGAAATACACATTTAGACATTTCAGATTGTTTTTTGTATCTTTCTTATTGTCTCATCGGCCAAAGTGTGCTTCACGTCTCTTATGCAAGCGTAATTTAGTTCAGTAGATGTTATATTATGTAGCGTGCAAAAATTGGAGTAATTATCAAATTATGTTGCACACTTATTCTTTTGAAACGTTTATGATTCCTCTTTGTCCTATGTTTTCAAATGTGCTTAAACAAAAGCAGACCTTTTATTATTCCTTTGTGTTATAATATGTTGAAATGAATTAGAATTGTGATGAAAGGTAAAAACTATTTCAGCTGGATACATTTTACTTCATACATGAATATGCTGGAATTACCTGATTCACTCCTTGTTACACTATTAATCACAGCACCACTGTGACAATTAAAGCTCCGCCGAATTTTCCATACGCTTGCTTATGCAAAATTTAATCTAATGATTTCATATGCGGTATTTAGGACATTTTGCTCCTCCATCGCCATTTGGAATACCTCCTCATCCATCACAGCAGCATGGAAATGATGGTAAATGATAATTTATAGTTCTCTTAATATGGGACTTGCATTTAAGATAAGCCATTCTAACGAGACGACGCCTTGATTTATTTTAGCTGCCAAAGTGTCCAACATCCTTATCCAGCCCCTGAACGAGTCAACCTTGCAGATTGATTTCACAGTCTCTCCAATTCTCGTTGGGCTACATGGGCATGTCGAAGTTCTTTACACAAATGAGTTTAGGTATAATATGGGGAAATTAATACATGTATTTAATATACGTATATCTGCGTTATGGGATTACTTCATAAATATGCCTGGTTTGGATACTAATCATGGCGAATGTTTGCCGAACTTTTAGCCGAAAACCCAACCCATCTCAATGGGAAGTGAAGGTTTTCCAACAAGCTGAAGATCTCATCGATAACACTCACCTCCAATTATTCCTGACGAATCTTCAGCCAGATACTGATTATCATATGCAAATCCGCATTGTTGTAATGGCCCAATTTACGCCGACGAGCGATATTCTTCTTGTCAGGACTCCTCCTCCATGTATGCCCAGAGAGATTCTTATTGAAATGATTTTAATTGGGAAAGGGATTCAAAATCGGCATATGTAATGATGTGATGATTTTATTGATGAAAATAGCCGTTCCAACCACAACGATGCCTCCAGAAATCCTTGTGGATCCAGAAATTCAGCTGGCTTCATCCGGAAGTCGATCTGTGAAGCTGCATTGGAAAAAGTTTGATGAATTTGATGCTCTCGTTGACGGTGTTCAAATCGCATACAAGGACAGCGAAGATATGGTAAAAACACTTTCTCCGTGTTTTTCGAGGGGACTTAGCTTTTTGCACTGCGCGTGATAACTTAACTGGAACCATTGTTTGCGTATCATAGGTTTATTCCACAACGCCCTTGATTCATCGCTCCGTGACGGAGTATGAACTCACAAACTTGAAACCAAACAAAGACTACGAAGTGAATCTCCTCTACATCCCATTCCACACAGACCAGAAAACCGTTCTAAAGTCCGAAAAGCCGATATTCATTAAAACAGACAAGGAAGAAGATGAGTATGCTTTTGACTTGGAGTTGAGTCCTGGAAAAGTGTCTGAAAACTCAATCGAGCTGAAGGTTACAGGAGTTCCAATACCAGAAGATAAATACGTCGGCATTTACCAAGTATTTTATTCCAGTGATTCGGAGAAGGAACAAAAGAATTACTTCAAAGTTCCAAAAAGTGAAACGAATAAGAGAGCCACGCTTACAGATCTTCGACCAGGCACAAAGTAAGACACGTTTGGAATATCATATTTTGCATATATTACTAAATTCATAAGGGCACAATGAATAATTATATGTTTTAACTAAAATTTAGATATACGATATGGCTTGAGGCATTTTTGTCCAATGGGAAGAAGAAGCGTTCTAATGTGATTGATGTAATGACGAAAGCTGGACAGTTACCATCACCTGAAAAGTCTGAACAAGGTGAGTCAAAGTCTGCATTTGGCGTCCGCATGTCAGGCACACGATTCATGGCATGAGCAACATTCAGTACTTACAAAAATCATTTATTAACGTCTTTTATATAATTAATTTTCAGAAACACTTCAAGAGTCAAAACCAGAATTACCACAGACGTCTTCATATTATGGAGCATTAGTAGCACTGGCAATTGTCGCAGCTATGTCCATTTTAGGAATAATCGCCCTACTCATGATTCTCATTAAGAAGCAGAGTCAAGCCAAAGCTCCTATCAATGATAGGAAGTCAGAGTCCTCCTACGATAACCCTAGCTTTAAGGTGTGTACACCACTATAATTATTATTATGAACGATGCATAAGGTAAAGAGATATATCTTATCTTACGTTTTTTAACTGCAATTTTATGCTTTATACAGAGTTATGATGTTGAATCGAATGGACACATCAAACCAGGAGAGCTGTAAAACAACATTCTGATCTTAAGAAGCATCTGAACAAAGACTTTTCGCTAGGAACGCGTGTTTTAGGCATGAAAATAGTTTTGTATTCACGCCTTACCATCAGCGAAGTATTATGTAAATTAAATTATGTAGGTAAGTGATCGTCGCGATAAATGGCCTACAGCGTGATTCATCAAAGTCCATTAAGTAAATTTGTCAGGATGATTGCGAAGTGTATTTGTGTGTATTAATATAAGCTGATGCGAATTTTGTAATAATGTCCACTTGCGTGAATGTTCCCGAGCGGCTGTATTATAATAAGTTGCGAATCTCATAATACATTGTAAGTTTTGTGTGTCGGACTGAGAATTCCGTGTATGAGCGAGTCCCTTCAGGTTTAGATTAACTTTGTGAATAATTTGTTTTTTACAATCATAATATAACATTAACATGCAACAATTACTCGAAATGTTAAACTGACAAATGTTTAAGTCATTCAATTTGAAAATAAACTGCTGTGAGTGAAATGGACTTTGCTTGTTTGCGTTTATTTTCGGCATAAATCCGAAAAATGAATGAAAAGTTCGAGTTAATCAAGACCGTTATATGAAAGATTTTTTTGAAGAGAATTTTCTGTAGATTTAATAGAATCAGGTCATATGCATTCACATTCACTTCATTAGTTTAAATCTTTGAAAAGAGAATAACGAACATGGAAAGCTCCGTAATAATAAGCAGTTATAAAAAGCATATATTCTTTTGCAATTTTAGAAGTCTATCACAGAATTAAACAAGTGTTGTCGATACAAATAGTCGGGACACCGCACATTTTCCAGCTTTCCTTCAATTTCTAGTCGGCAGTGGGATTTAGACTAGAGAAACGCCGGAAGTAGAAACGCCATCAGACCACGTCATTCCGGTTTCGATTCTCATCGCTTCCTCCACTTTACTTACTAACCACTGCGAAATGTAAGAAGAGTTTCGCTGTTACAGCAATATAGATAGTATGCACATAACAAACAAATAGATACATAGACATTAGATAACATTCTGAGCATATTCAGGATTCAGATTCGAGAGAGGAAAGCAAAGCACGATACTTTTTAATGCATGCACGAAATCCTGGGTTAGTAAAGTATACTTTTGACTGCACGTAATGCTTTGCGAGATATTTCACATTTACCGTTGCAACTTCCGCGCTGTAGATGGGCACCAGTAATTGCTTAGATTTTGCCACTTTGAAGAGCACGATCTTCTTAATCATTTCCTGTTTTAGTGTGAAGAGCAATCCCCGCTCGACTATTTCAGGAGGACTGGAAAAGTCTTCCCAAATATGATTCCATTCAGTCTAGAGTAAAAAGTTAAGCACGCAACTTAGGATAAGGTTCAGGCAAAAAAATCATAGGAGCAAGCGTTAGTTCTTACCGCCCATGTACCAAACAGTTCATCGCGCTTCAAATACAGAACCCTTCTGTTTGTCACTAGAAGAACGTAAATTCCGTGGGGGTTAATCAGAGCATGTGCAACGTAATTGTCCGTGCTTGCGTATTTCCCTTTTTCCAATTCCTGTATTTTTATTAAGACTGTGGTTAAGTTTTGGTAACAATAGTTTGATTACAATTGAAATTAACCTGCCTTGTAGACAAATGAAAAATATGTGGCCCTCAATTATTGTTCACAATGTTACTACTTCATTTCTAACGTTCCCACCCATCTTATTATGTGTCAGTAATGTTAAACATTGACGTTCGAAGCTCAAGTTTAACTTCGAATTCCGGGGTGGGATCATGACTTACATTTAATAACTGTACACCTTCCGCCTCGTGACATATGTACGGTTGCAAAATGGTGTCCGCTGGAATATACCGTGGAGGTCGTAATCTCCGTACGTCTTCAGTAGCGGATGTAGCTCTAGGGTATAACTTGTCTTGATTAAATAAGAAATCGGTTACACCCATACTAATAAAGGTATGTTTTTTACTTTTTAACTGCGTCGAAAGAGCCACTTGCAAAATCCACAACACCAGCTGCCGGCCTAGCCACTAATCCCATAGTTCCTTTCAAAGCACCTTTGAAAAATCCTGCAGCACCTTCTTCTCTACAACCCTCCACAGGCTTTGTTATCACTCCGGTTATTCCTTCATAAAAGCCCTAGAGTATTTCAAATTAACAATAAGATTACTTCCACTGTATACCCCAAGTCTATTATATCCAGCAGTATAATATAGCCAGTAATAAATATATACCATAACAAGTCCTTTTCCAGATCTGGCTAAACCCTCCGCAGCATCACCACGATTCTGAAGATTCTCTCGCCTCTTCTTTTGATAGTCATCGTCAAAAGTTAGAGCAGCTATACCCTTTCCTAGCGTACCAGTGATTTTCGAAAAAGCACCAGCTGTTCCTCCTATTGTGCCACCAAGGAGGGACTTAACGCCCAATGCAACTCCTTCGGCAAACTCGCCAGGTCCTTGAATAGCACCCTAATGAGGCGTAAGTAAATACGTGGATCAAAATAAAACCATTGGATATCGGAGCATGCGAAATGTTAACGAGTGTTTTTTTACAAATTAAAACTCAAATACCTGAAAAGGTTCATAGAAGAATGCCTCGACTCCTTTTGCCACCCCCATTGCAAGACCATAAGGGTTACCTATAACGTCCAGGCCAAACACAATTACGTAAAGCTGCCGAACTCCTTGTGACCAGTAATGAGAATAGACTTCGTCCAGAAGTTGATTCCTTGAAAGAAATGTATGATGCAGCTCAAAGCACGCAAGCCTGCGTCAAAGATTGTATTAGATTAGATATAAGAATATATTGAAGAAATGGTAATGTATTGCTATTTGTTATGTGACATACTTGAAAACAACGTCTTGAATTTCAGTAAGCGTAACTCCGAGACTTGCTAAGATTAATTTCAGGAAGTGATTTGACACATTAGTTGAACCTGCCATTGAAAAGCTTACATGGATCTGAAAAAAAGTAAATTAAACGTGTGAAACCCTCATAAATAACATTTACGCAAAACTGTTAAGTTAAGTCACGTTACAATTGCAACTCGTCATACCTTCAATGGTGAAAAGTGGAGATAGTCATAAAAGTGTTTTTGGCCCTGTGCAACTATTTGTCGAGCAAAAAAATCTTCTAACGATATACAAGCCTCCTCATATTCTTTTAAAAATTTATCTCTCTGTAATAAACAAAATTATATTTCACATTTACAACCCTGAGGATTATAAACAATTTAAAACTCGTGCCGACAATGGAATTAAATAATCTCACCCATTCATCTACTACTGCATTATTTCCACCAAAAAATTCAACGAGTGCGTTTACGAATCCGATGTCAAGTCTGACTAGAAATTCTTGTATTAGAATTTTGAAATATTTATACTGTACAACATAGGAATGTGAGCTAGTTCTTTCCATAATACTAATTTCCACAAATGGCTTAGGAGAGGAATCTGCAATTAAACAGTAAAGTTGCCAATCAGAGTATTGAATTTGAATCTAAATCAATAGTTTAGTTTAGACTTCTCAACTCACCCAAGGATGTTACAGTTTTGGGTGGCTTTACAGGAGCTAACACCACCCTGAACACACTACCAGCAAGCTGGTTATCGATTTGAATACGATTTAGTTTGGCGTGAAGCAGGGTAGAATGTGGCAGCGTTTTATAGCTGACCCAAATACCAGTCTGGAATACTCTTCTGATGGTGGCTGGATATGGTTTGATTGATCGCATTATATAAAAATCAACCTGAAATTATTCAAAGCACATAGGTGCTGCAATTACAATCTGAAATGCATGTCAATAATGAAGTGATACGAGAGTTTACAAATGTCATACCTCTAAACCCGAGTCAAGCTGAATAAGCGATTTAACAGTTTTAGAAATAGCTTTATGGTTTAAATAATTTTGATACGCTGCTTCTACTGCTTTTGAGTCATCAATGGATAGCGGTTTAAAACGTTTTCGTTTCCCATCTTTGCATTGCTCCCATACAATATCAGAACTGTAAAGTTTAAAAATATTATAGGATGAACTTATGGGTGATATATTCTTGTAAACTTAAGTTTTTAGACGCTGGGTTTTACCTAGCTATCCTCATGTACATCACTTCCTTTAAGTTTTCATTGTCAACTAAGGATATCCCAAGACCATGCATCATAATTGTATACTCCGATAGGACTGTCTCAACTTCTCGAGTTTGTAGCATCTGAACTGTGCCGGCTTCTTCAATGAACATAAGTGTCCTTTGAGACCCATCCAAAAATGATATCCAATAATAATCAATGTCTCCGTCCTTATTTCTATTCCCATCTAACTGAAAATTTCCGCATCCATCCTACAAAAAACATTATGCTTGTTAAAATATACAATTTACAGGAGCAAATTAGCGAGAACGACCGCTAAACACGGAATATATTTAAGACGTCATTATTACCATTAACAAATTATTTTGCTGATGGTATTTCCTAGTGTCTTTCTTAATTTCGGGCCACCATTCAAGCATCCTGGACCCTAGAGGATTTTTCCAAGTGAAGTATTGGCATTTTCCTGGTCCCAGGACACTAATTTCGATAGAATAAGCATGAACACATTAATTCCACGATAGACATTATAATGACTTGGGTATTCACGACTCAAACTGACTTACAAGTTTTGTTGGCTGTCTTTTTCGCAATATTCGATAACGACATCTTTAAATTTATTGATAAGAAGTACCGGGGCTTGCCCAGGGAGGAATTTGTCGAACAGAATTGAAGTTTTGGATTCAGTTAGAGCAATGTCAACATGAATACCACCATACTGAAACCATGAAGTAAGAAGTTGTGAATCATTGGACTCGCTGTCCATAACTTATTAAATATGTGACATAATCGTCAATACCTCATTGGATAACTGAAGCAAGGTGTGTTCAACCATATCGTATCTAAACGCTTGTGTTTCATCCCGTCTCTTCAGTATTTTTACTACCGCTTTCAGATGTGGAACCGAAGTCTTGGGCCAAAATGGAACACATTTTCCCGGTGGTACCTCTAGTTCCTCATCGGGTCTTTCGACTTCAACAGCGTAAACGCTGTAAGGACATTGGTTTGAAATGTAAAACCTCGGGGTGAAAATCACATATCGCGTCAATCCCCAGCTACTCATCTGAATCTCGACTCCGATCTACATATGTCCGAAAATCAAACTAGTAATTCTCATAATCATTATTCGCTTTGATATAAATAGCTTAAACAATTGGCCAGACCTGAAAGGTTTGGAGAGGAGATCTGCACATTACAGAACCACAACTACCAGCAGCTTCGAGGGAAAACTTTTCGGACCAATCGGAAGTCATAGTGGTGCTCCGAATATGCATTTCTTTCACTCTGACATGGGCTGCCTTTTTGGAGAAGAATCCTTTTCCGTTGAACGAGAACATCACGGGGGTGTCAACAGTTTTTGGGTGTAAAACTTGTGGACTGTCACGAACCTCGCCCTTTAACAAAATTTAAACATACTATTTAATGATACTCCGACAATAGTGACAACTGACAACACCATACACCATGCATGCATAATACCTTGTAAATTAATTCAAGACCAGTTCGATTAATCATCCAAAAGGGGCTGTATAAATGGAGTACCACTTCATCATTGATGATTTCTCGATGTATGCCTAATGTCAAGGTCTCCTGTACATTCTCCTCCGACACGAATGCCCAGCACGAAAGATCTGGAGTAAACTTATTAACGCGCACATCACATCTCCACGACTGTTGGCTGTAGTCTGGAATCTAAGAAAATTGTCACAATGTTTAGATTGATTTGGGCATTATGGACAAGCATTATTAATTAATAAGGATTTAGAATTACCTTCATGTACAAGTGATATTCATCGTCCTTTCCTACAATTAAATTGGTGACATGCACTGCGCTCCCACGTTCTGCCATCTTGGTTCTGTGCTGTCGCTGATCCACATAGTATCCTACTGGCACCGGGAGTAAATTGTCCAACACAACAGGCGGCTTTAAGTATATAAAGCAACACTGACTGGCAATATTTTTACGATTCGAGCACTCATGAAGTGCCTGCTTGGCAATGCCTACTACCTGTTTTAATGAAGATCAGACACATTATTTCTCAACCATATCCTAATTAGTTTTTTTTAAATGCTCATGTCAGAATCAGAACTCACTCTAATATGGAAATCGTCGTGACCAGCTTTTCGGTAACAACAACTTAATTGTTTCACAACCTGTATCTCACGAAAAACATCATCCCACTTGAAAGGTTGCGTTGTCACAGAATACCTACATTAAACCAAACCATACACTAATATCTCCAAGTATTCCATGATACGCATCTGAGTACCAATTAATGAATCAGTTACCCTTCCGGTGCAAAGAACAGGGAACAGCTTTCTGTGTATGTACACGGAATTGGAAGATTGAAAATGTTGTTGTGTATAGCAGTGCCTGCGAGTTTTGCAGTTTTGCCCCCATTCGCCATATAGTAGACATCCACAGGCACTTCTAAGTCATTAACGATCTATACAAAAACGAACACGATATGTGCACAATGACAACGGCAAACTTTCAAAGCAATTCCACTTTATATTTAATGCTAGCTTCAGTCGATCCATGCGTACCTGAACAACGCCACGAAAAGTAACAACTTTTGAACAATCTTTAACTCCAATGTCGCATATTAGTCCGTGATGTCCATGATCTACATTTGCCGTCAACGGGAAGTACCGTTTCGCGGATCGGTTAACAGGGATAGAGTTTTTAAAATCTGCTTCTGGTATCTATTAATCAAAAATCTAGTATTATAATCCGGAAACCTAGTTGCAGTGGTAATAAGTTGTAATATTCATTTCATGTTTAGTTGAATCAACGATTACTTCAATCGTAAGCAAACGGTCAGCCTTTCCTTCTTGTTCTCGCAGAACAGACGAGTGGTGCTTTGTTAAGTCTGTCTCCTCTAGTAGCCCCAGATTTATGGACGTATCGTGCTTAAGAATCACCTCTTCATACTCCGTTCCATTTTTGATAAGAATGAAAGGCCCCGGCTTGTCCTTGTCTTTAAGGTAAAGCTTGATATCCATACCAGTGTTATTAACAATAGTATAAGGAGCCGTAGATACCTCACGTTTCGACACAAGTTCCTTAACAGCCGACGAAAAGTCTTCGCTAATCATATTTACAGCATTTAACGCTGTTTTTGTTACGGTGAGTTCTAGGACGTCCTAAAAATCAGAAAAGAGTTTTAACAGGTCCTTAAAACATCTTAAAAGTACTATACTTAACGTTTAATGATGGATAAGGTATATTACTTACGTTGGATTGAAGAAGAACAGACGTGGTTGTGTTGCTTATAGTTTGTGTTGGTGTAGAATTGGGCGAATTATTACTAGGCCCTACAGTATACTATCAACGAACGAACAAATCAGTATTAGGTGATAAATCTGCATTGGAACACCAAAAATTGTGATAAACTAGTTACATTTTCTGACCCTACCTCAAAAAGTACTTCCCATGGCTGGTGAGCCACTCTCCCGTGATGTCGAGTTTCAACAGGCTCAATTAAGAATTCCCACATGCCGAACATCGCATTGTAATATGCTGCTTCTAGTTTCATCCTTCCGGCTATTTTCATCTAAAAAACATCAGACAGTAAAGAGCAAACGTAAAGAAATGTACATACAAACCTATAAGAATCTTCTCGTAATGTATAATATTATAATTTTCTTACATTTCTGGACCAGTCAAACATTTGCAAATCAATGTCTGTCTCTATAAGCATCATGGGCATTGTATTCGTTCCACTTCCGGTTTCAAACGTGAAAACTATTGCTCCAGATTCTAAAACTAATCTTTCATTCGTTTCAAGATCTTCAGCATACTGGTATACACTGGGCTTATCATCTAACGTCAACGCATCTTGCCCAACTTCGTACCAAGCGTCTAAAAGACAGGACAACATTTCATACAGCGACGGCATTAGCAATTTTTCTTGTGATGCGGTGGAATGAGTAAAGTACCAGCCCGAAGAAACCAGTAATCCATTTTGCTTATGTCTTTTACATCCCATGCATCTGAATAATCTTCTTTCACAGAATTTTCTTCCTTGCCACCAGCAGAAGCACCAATTGTGCCAAAAATCTTTACCAGCAACTCCAAGGTACCTATCAAAGTTAGAAATCGATTGCCATTACATGTAGTCGATTTTAATTTTAGATTTCCTCATATATGTATATAATTAATGGAAGCATCACGAACCTGCTGTAAGACGAACAAAAATATTAGAAATGTTCACATCAATTAGTGAACCAGTGGCTTGGGATGAATTCCAGACAACAGTAACAGACATTGGACTAATAACCTTAACATTGCAATGAAATGAACTTGGATATTTGCAAGTTATCTTCAAAACAAAAATTAACTTTCACTTCGATGTAAAATGAATTGCTTTACCTCAGCGGACGAACTTTCTCTAACAGCAGGGTCATAAATACAAGAGTTTAACTTGAGGTTGCTAACTGTTCCCATTAAATTAGACTTTCCATCTGCATCTGTCTGCTTAAAAACAACTTCACACTGAAAGAGATATCATATAAGCATCAGGTTATAGACTAAACATTGAGGGAAGGGAAAGCACTACCAACTGTGGTTAAAAATTAGGTTAATTTTTGTTTTTACATTTAAGACTAAAGCCTTCGTATCAATGCTTTCCATTGTCTCCACAAGGATGACCTCAGTGGAAGAAAAGTTATAGAATGCGCTGAACGTCTCTGATGGTGATGAATCTTCTCGTTCTAATGACACAGGTTTGTCGCCTGTAATATCTCGCGCTTGTGCAGTTTCAACTGAAATTAGATTTACATCATACATCATATTGTTAACGAAGCACAAATTGACAAATCAACACTGGTAAGTAGAAACGTACGAGACAAGGTTGTAGGTTCCGTTCGCAATGATACATCTTGTTTCGAAGGTTCGACAGCAGGACCGGTCGTTTGAAAGAATGCCAATACTTGCATCAAGTAATCCAATGCAAGAACGATAGTCAGACTTGTTGTCTCAAGCTCCACTGCAAGGTCCATGAAAAATAATTTAAAAATGAATAATGTTCTTGTAGATAAGTTAAATTTTGATCACGTTTAATTCTACTGATACTACACGTACTTGTTGCTCCAGAACTTTCCGACCGTTTGTAGTTGAAGCTAACAATTGGACCACCTCCATCCGAGTCTTTATCATTACTTTTCCGTTGAATTAAATTCTTGATAGCTCTAGGTCCTGGTCGAATATCAAGGATGGCTACATTTTCAATAATCTTAAAGCAACAACCGTGAAATGTGAACATGTGGCTATAATTAACAATTTCATATCATTGTCATACAAATCTTCCAGACACTTACGATTGGACAAATCATATTTCCATTATTGAAGCTTTCAAAGTTCACGCTGACATTATGAACAGTAACACTAGCAAAAGCCGTATCATCATCTCGTTCGACCACACCCGTATTTGCTTCCTATGAAGGATATATAACAAACAAAATTGTTGTTAACACCATTAATATATATATATCAAGTTTGAAAGATAAAACTACACATACTAAATTAACGATTCCGCGCTGGTACATAACAAACTTCAACTGAGGAACCATCATGTACGTCTGCATGTCGATATAAACTTCAGTTTTTGATGAGGCTGCTGATACCAAGGTTCGCATACTACCATCGCTCTCCTTTTTGTTGGGATCGACTACAGGAATATGATACTTAAATTAGTACATGGCACACAGTCAAGATCACGCACAAAGTTTTCATACTCGAGAGTACTGAAAAACTGCTCGTCCATATATTACCTACCTTTGGCTTTCGACTTCCGCTTTCCAGTAGAAGCTTTGATATCTCCACTAGAGCTTGTCGGAGCTGCAGGACCCGCAATTATGTTTTCAAAAATGCAACCCAACATAAGGTCATAGTCTTCGTTGCTCATCCTCATCTGTAACAAGAAATAATTCGTATAAGTATACATACATTTGGTATCTGGCTAGTATAATTCGAAGATAAATACTGCAGTGCTTACTGTTGCTGCACGAATTGTACCCTTTACAACCATGCTTGGAATTCGGTGGTACCAGTCGGCGCTGAGATTTCTGTCGATCCATAGTTTGCAATTAACGGGCTCTAGCATTAAAACCTCCGACTTCATTTGTTGTTGAGCTTTATCGAAGAAGATCCTTGTAAAATAATTTTAAAAGTAAAAATATATTACTATTTCATCAAATTATTTAAATAATTCTATGAAAATCGACGGAAGGTAAAATCGTGCAGATACTTACCGAGATACTTTAACATTCATAAGATTGATCTCCATTCTATCGACGATAATGTAAGTTTCCGCCTCGCCTACTCTCCGTTTCTCGAAGTGATTTTTCAAAGTAAGATGACCTAAATCAGCGAGAAGCCCATGAGGGCTTTGTTCGTTCCTGGGAACTATTACAAAAGGTGCTTTCAACGAGATATCTAATAAAATTCGACTTGAAGTTGCCACTGCTTGCTCAACATTTTCCCTTGCTGCAGCTGCAGCAGCAGCAGAAGCTTCCAGCATTGCCTCTTTTGTAGTACCAAATGTGGAAATGAAGTTCTAGGAGTAGAAAATGTATTAACAATAATAATAATTATTATTATTAATAATAATAATAATTAACAATAATATTTAGTCAACACTGCTTAACTGAATAAGCATATATACTATTATGGCATATATACTACTACTAGAACTGTGACTGTGACACTGAACTCACCAGTACTTCATCAACAAATGGACTTATATAGATTATTTTTGGACTTCCAGTTTCAACTCGTACGGAGATGTCGTGTTTGTCCATGTCGTAAAAATGCCTTCCTTTGCTACCCTCATCAAACATCATAATCTTGATGTATACAACTCTGTCTTCATTAACGGTAATAATCTGGAAGATAAAATGTATGCATAAATATATAAACCAGCACGGGCCATGGCCACAATGAGTTGAAAACGAAAGATGTATAAAACTAACATTTTTATACAGACTATTGTGATTCAAGTTCTTCACTGCTAAATTGGTCAGGGCTAGCATGATGGACATTTTCCCAGTCTTTTGAATCAACGAAAAATCCATAGAACTCAAAACTGCCTTAATGAGATTTTTCTTTTCGTAGGACATTTGTACAGTTAAAGATTCCATTTTTGCATCGATCTGAAGAAGCACATCATTTGGATCAGTGTGCTTTTTTGCCACTGCCCGTCGTCTGGCTTCAAGTCGTGAAACTAATCAAGCAATAAATACAAATTAGAGCGTTTCCTCTTCCTGATTTACTGCACCGGGACTCGTGTGTTAATACGTGCACCTTACTTTGAGTAGTAGATCTGTGTTTTCTTCGACTTTCCGTAGAAGACGTGGACCGTAGGGAAATGGTGTCTGCAAGACGAGACTCGTTGGTATCTTTGACAGAGTCCGCCAAAGTTTTTGACAATTTCTCCACGAGACCTAACACCGATGCTATAGCCTCCTGGTGTAGAATAACATCCAACGAAGAAATGTCAACTTTTATCGACTGTTTAACTTTCCCAGCGAATTGTGGAGGACAATTTGGAAGAATCTACGGAAAATCATATGGATAGTTATTTTAGAACGGTATCCGGCTGAATTTTATCACGATACTGATACCCTATTGCGTTACTGTTACTAGAAAATATTAATACGAACTTACGGAAAACATGTGCATTTTAAAAAGATATTTATCACTTCCTTCAGACATAGGAGTCTTCAAAATGTAAAGCGGTCCTTCCTGGTGTGGTATGGTGTTTTGTAAGGCACATAAAGTTAAGCCACCGATCCCAACATCTATACTGGTTCCATAAGATTTACTCTTAAGTTGTAACTGAAGGTGATTCATTTCAAAGTCAGCAAAAGGCACTTCAGCGTCCGTAGTTTTGCGGGTTAGCCGGATTTTGACAGCTGAATATAAGCAAAAACACATATATTTAAATGGGTTCAGATTTATATGAATGTTAAGCAAAAAATTTAAGGAACAAAATAAATAAGATATTGTACCATCAATTGTGAATCTCATTAACATTTCTACAAACTCTACCACTTTCTTTTCCCTTTTCTCCAATGCTGAATCATCATACGTAAGTTTAGATATAGCATACGACTCGGCAACAGCTGGATTTTCAGAAATCTGCAAGAACATTTGAACCATTAACCATTACACTAATGGACAGCTAATGTGCATGTAACTATCTTTCAACTTTGTTTGTAACTAGAACATTTAACATTTCTGTTTCTGATAGATTACTTACAACACTAAGGCCGGGTGGAGCTGCCTGCTCCTCGGCATGTGGAAATGGTAAAGTCACAAGCAGCGTTAATAACTCTAACAATCTTACTTCCGTAATGTCAAGATCTAATAGTGGAAGACTCGCGTGGACTTGAAGACGAGGAAACCTGGGATCTTCGGGTATTAAAGACTGCTCTAACGTGACAATAAACTTGTTTGCTTGGATTAAAGATTTTGGCAACTGTCTGCCGTTTGTAGGTGCGGTTTTAGTGACAGCAGCAAAATAGTCCTCATTATTCAACGCGATGAAAATCTATCATAAACACAGTCAAGTGGATTATTTTTCAAATTTCACATGCAAACGGTAAAACAATGCAATGCAATTACAATTAATATTCCATTTGTAAACCTGGAAATCTCGTAGCTCAATCACAAACGTATCGTAAGCTATTTTCATCATTGCTTGAAGATACTGCTCATCAGATTCAACCCCCTTTCTGAAATTACTAATCTTTTCTTTGTTCCAATGTTTCTCTCTTGGCTTGCTCTTGACCCCGATTTCTCCTAAATCCAGCACCAGTATAGACGCCGTCCTATAACCATGAAATATAATAGTTACTTTCCTACATGTATGAGTTACATAAGTCAGGGTAGTAGACATAAAATACTTCTTAAGCATACTTCGTCAAAACTCCCCCTTGGGGTACCAGAAAGTACGGTGCCACGAGGTGTATATCGACTTCTAATTCTCCTCTTGTGTCCAACATATATTGTAGGCCAGCAGTAGATTGCTCCTTCCAATCATTAATAGTAGACACGGCTGCAGCTTGGAGTCTAAATAGTAAGAGTAAGACCAAAGGTAAAACGACTATCAATCTCATCCTTTAATTTAAAGGCAATGGATTAAGTTTTATACGGTAACTTAATAAAAAATTCATGGTTTCATGCTTACTTCGACAATTTTGCATCAGGTGGCAAGGTAAAGCATTTAACTAGTTCTGCTACAGTTTTTCCATCGTAAACTACTTCTATGGGCATTCCACGAACCATGATTTTTTGATCAACATTAGAATTAAGAGGATTCGCTTCAAATTCTACGTTAAACAAAGGTGTCCCGTCTTCTATTAGTTTAGATGCGACAATTGATGGAGCGGCGGCATCAGATTTACTTTTCAATCCTAGAGCACTGAGCGAAGCCATTGTCACAATCACTTTCATGCCGTTTTTCACAGGTCTAGTCATAATTCTGAGAGTAAAACGAAAATAATCGTTGCCCTTCATTTGAATTCCATAGCACAAATACAACTTGGTAATAATGACCAAAAAATGTTAATCAATGTTGCTTACTGTGTCTCTACATCAGCAATTTCCATCTTCAATATATCTCGCCCGTACTTATCGTGTCCATGAAATTCCCTGATGGTGGTTGAAAGTTTCACCAGAGTGAAACTCAAATAATATTCGATGTAATCTACCGGATAATCTAATGGCAGAGCATTTTCAGTGTAATCTATTGCTGAATACAATTTTTCCTTTTCAGCAGGTGTTAATGCTTCTTCTACTTTCCCAAGGATTTCATTCATTGTCAAATCTGACGCTGGAGTTGGTGCTGAGCTGCCTGATATCCATGATCCCCACCCAGAAAACCAGCCACTGGTCTTCTGTTTTTCTTCTTCTCGACGTTTTCCTTCCTTCTCAATCTTCATTTCAACTTGTTTTCTAACTAACGTGATGTTGAAAAGGTCTAGTTCCATTTCGCAGTGGTTTAAGGTGTTGAGGACTTCTGCCTTCGGCTTTGGATTTGTTAATTTTTGATAGTAAGCCTTGAAATAATCAGCAATATTATAAAACACAAAAGTAGACTATCAAATAAATACAAGTACAAAGTCAAGATATTTAGGAATATTCAACTTATTCTTACGTTGGAATATGTTTTACACAAGTTTCGGTGTCGTTTCATGTGATTCCACTCCCAATTATTTCGTCTTCTCCGAACTTCTTCCTCGACAATGCACTGATACGCATATTTCCACCTATTTCAGTTGCAAACACAAAAGTTAACGCATAGCTCGATATGAAACAAAGAAAAGCAACTGATTGTTGACAAAATATTCGTTACGGACAAACCATAATTTGAAATGTCCCTTGTGCTCTTTTATTTCTGGACGATACTTTCTATACAGTTGAGCTCGGAACATGAAGTCAATGTTCTCTGCCAGCTCAATGATGTCTTGAAATTGTAAATTAGTCATACCTAAAATGTTTTCAACGAAAAGAACCATGTTAGTAAAATAAATAGTCATGCTACAACTTGTGGAAGTTATAGTTAGAAGTTAAATGTGACATTGAATATACGCGTTTAAATAATTTGAAATCGACTTAACAAACCTAGGGCTAATTCCTCCATTAGTACATCTACCCAAAACTTAGGTTTCGTATACGGTTCCGATCCTCTATCTGGACTGGGAGTTAATGTTAGCTTGGCAGTTGAATTGATTGGTCCAAGAACTAGTGGATTTTTTAAATAACCTTATTATCATCAACCAAATTTGACTAGTACGGCTGGACAAATGCAGGCATGTTCACGTGTATAAATGAGTACAATACCATGAGTCACGTTGGCGTTATTCGATACAACAAATTCGCGCAGCATTTCTAACATTTTTGTAGGTGTGTTATTAGTTTGAATTAATTCAGTTTTTGAATTCCAGTATGCTGATAATCCTTCAAGTGTAGCAAGCTGCAAAAATCGCGAACAAAGGATCTCATATTAATAAAAGCTCTTCTTACGATTGATAATAATTGAATAAATATTACAAAAAGTATCACCTTATTGAAAGTCTGTTGCGTTACGTCCGTTATGACTGCTGGCATCCACATGTCATCAGTAGTTTGAACCTGTAGATTTTTTAAAGTGATCCCAAATCCAAAAGGGCTATTAACTTTGGTAACATCATCCTCGTATCGGAGATGTATAGTTTCTATTTTGATTTGAACATTCTTGATAATTTGAGTTATCAGCTTTTCTGTGAAGGTATCATCCGCCTGAGCTTTCGGATCTCCTACAACAAGAGTAAACCCACATTCTACATTGTAAACAATAATTTCCTATCGCTAACAATACTTCATAGCTTGTTAAAAAGTGTACCAGATTTTTTTGCTTGCTCTTTTCTACGAATTTCGTCAATCCGTTCAATTTCCTTCTTCTTAGCAAATTGTGCTGCTTTTTCCTCTGCAACAGCGTCATACTTAATGGCATATGACGGAGCAATGAGTAACAAAAGGTTCTGGAGTCGCAGTTCAACTGGAGAAGTGTACAGACTTTGCCACGGAATTTTCATAGTCAGTGAACCTGTTGTACGTCATTAACATTCGCTTTGTATTAATCTGAATGGGGATAATACAGTTAATTGCTCTTAGAGAAAATTACCCAGCTTCCCAACTACTATTTTGAAGGGTACATTCATGTCATCAAGGGCGGAATTTCTTAGCAGCAGGTCCCGCAGAACGACATCGCCTAAAAGACAGAAACTTTATTATATTATCTATGTCATTGTGTAATTACACATAATGAATTATTTTTATGCATATTGATGGTGTCCTGCAAATATATTCAAAATCATACCTCCCCATATTCCTAACTTCAGTTGTGACGTGTCCAAATTTTCAAAGTAGTCGCCCAAGAGGCGATTCAACAAGTCCACTATCAAACTCTCGAAAACCATGTTGCTAGAAGTACGTTAATTTATCAACTTGAATAAATCTTTTATGCCTATGAGCACTCAGTCAGTCTCAATCAGTTTGCTGAAATCTGGAACTGGGCCCCTGAGGACAAACAAAAACAGGATTCAATTTAAAAACCTCAATTCCCAGCTTTCTCATTTCTCCTCACGTTCGGAAACGACCCAAATATTCAGGGTTGAGTGTGTTCAGAACGTTGGCAACATACCGGCTATCTCGCTGAGTTTGACCGTTCACTCCTTTACTTCATATTCGGAGTAGTTTTGCTTTTCCGTTTTTGTTGTGGTCATCATCAAGCAATATCTTTGTTTCTTGAAATGTCCCATCAACGACGTAAACAACAATGAATCTGAAAAATCAAAAAAGCACACTTGTATCAAAACTGAACATCGCAGTAAGACATTCAACATTCATATGCCACACATCCAACATGTCATATTCTCCATCTACTCACAATAAAATATGACAGCATATTAAAACCCATTACACTTACACATTTTCATAATATAAATGCACCCACGCATGCAAACTAAAACAAAACAATAATTGGGTGAACTGAATGCGAATATTTTAACTTTACCTCATGCCAGGCCAGACTTACGGCGTTGCTGACGATGAGTCATTCAGATTCCAAACCTCTGGACTTCCTTACTTACAATTTAACCATTAGTAACTTCGTTAGCGTTAGCACTAAGGAATTATCCATATCGTCACTGGATAATTCCAGGCACCAGCAACCACGGTTGACGTGTCAAATGTAAATGTCAAATGTGATTAGTTAGAATGTTAGTACTTTTTTAGGATAGGTGATAGGCTCTTTTGAAGATCTCGCACTCGGCTTCACTCAATAAAATTATTGTCAAGAGCCTCGTTTCAATCCACTCAATAACTACACAAGTACGATGCTAATTTAATGCTAGCTTCAAGTCGTACTCTAAACACTAAACGCGGATTGATTGACGAAATGTCATTAAGTCAAGTCATGTATAAACAAACAGAAAAAAATACTTCAAATGCTCCTGCTGCTGCTCTGGATTCCTTGATTCGCAATAAACTTCTCCGCCTTCTTTTTGTTTATACCTACTCTCACACTATTTATTACACTTAAACGTTTATTGAATTGCCTTGATTTACACTCTGGATCATGGCCAACAACAAGCAGAAGAGAACAAATTGTGATTTTTGTATTCATGTAAAAACAGATGACACCGCATCCTATCCAGTCTTTTCTTATTTACACGATTTTAGGTATGGGAATAGGAATCTAGTCCAGGCAGCATACGGACGGATATGAATATCGGGATAGTAGCGAGATGTGCGTGCATGAATACCTTTCGCTTTCATGAAGAATAGAGATATTTATACACAAACAAACAGTCCAAACATGTGCTTCGGGTTCTGCACTCCACATAGTGCATGTATGTATATTGTATACACATTCTGCCATTCTGCATGTATTAGGTCCGCGTGATGAGAATGAGACATGGGCATGAGTCAAGAGAGCATGGTCATCTCATAGTGAAATGAGGAGTGAGTATGAAAATAGACTATAGTATGAGGCGCCAACAGACACTAAATTACTTGCACATGTCAAATGCTATGTGTACAGGCCTAACCGAGCACAACCT